>VXAA01005292.1:28676-41075 GCA_013399115.1 Anseranas semipalmata
ACCCAGTGCCAAGAGCTGGGTGCGCATTTGGGGATGGGGACGGGCGCGGCGGCACAGGCTGCGTACTCACACGACTTTCAGCGAGGGGAGCTCATCGAAGACGCCAGGCGGGAGGCTGGAGAAAATGTTCCCTGACATGTTCCTGCAAGACAGGAAAGAAGGGTGGCACGGAGGGGACCGGGACCTGCTGGACGCCTCTGAAAATCCAGGCCCCTCACCGTGTCCTGGGGCTCCCAGAGTCACCCACTGCTGCAGCCGGGGCTCTGGGCTGTGCCCCAGACACTGGGAGGGGACCCAGGAGTCCGAGCCCCCCGACATGTCCTGCTTACACGTGCCCCCCCCCATCGCCCAATGCACAGAGGGCATGGTGGCTTTTGGCTGGCACACAGTGGCCTCTCTTGGGGAGCCGGGAGCCAGGGACAGGGCAGGCCAGGAGCCCCAGGATGCCACTTACAGCCGGAGGAGGCTGGAGAGCCCCTGGAAGACGCTGGCGCTCAGGCAGCCGATGCGGTTGTTGGAGAGGTCCCTGCAAGGCAAGCGGAGGGGACGTCAGCGCTGGGGACGCCCCAGTGCTCCTGGTCCCTGCAGGCGGCCCCGGTGCTCCTTGCGGGCACTTACAGGCGCTTCAGCTCGGGGAGGCCGAGGAAGGCGCCCGGCTGCACCGTGCTGATCAGGTTGTTCTTCAGGTCCCTGCAGGGAGACAGACACAAACCTCAGGGTGCGTGGCCGGGGGTCCCACGCCAGCAGCCTGCCCCATCCGCAGTCACAGCACAGCTCCGTGGGTGTGCGAACATGTCCCATTCCTCCGACAGCACTCGCCAAACCCCTCCTCTTCCTCCTGCCCACCTGGCCTCATGCCCCGGCACGGCCCTGGCTCCGGCCAGAGGCATCCGGAGCGGCTCCGCAGCTCCGCTCCCAGCCAGGAGCTGTGGCCAGGGAGGAAAGCGTCGCTTGATTCGCATTACAAGGAAATTACAGCCTGGAGAATACGGCCACGCCAGCTGCCAGCACAGCCATGCTCCCCTCAGCACACCGCGGCCGTGCTGCTGCTGCCACCCTCCCGGAGCGGAGCAGAGCCGTGCTCCCCGGGGGGGACACAGCAGAGCCCCACATGTCCTGTGGCTGCTGTCCCCTCCCGCAAAGCTGCTTCCAGAGCAGCCTTATCCTGGGCAGGTTATCTCCTGCACGCGGGATAAGAGCGCACTGCAATTGTCAGCACGGCCTCACAAGGGCTTTGCAGCCCAGAGGAAGCTCGTTTGGGTTATCAGCCTGATTGGAGGCATGGATCTTATCAGAGGCATGCCAGGCACGCGCCGGCACAGGGCGGCTGCCACTGCAGCAGGGACCCAGGGAGCACCGGTGGCACGCTTGGCTGCTGCACCCCCAGCCTGGCTGAGCAAACGCGTCCCAGCAGCGCGTGTGATGGCTGCCCGGCTCCAGGCTGGGTGCCCACGGGGCGTGCAGGGCTGTGGGTGCGCAGGGCTGTGGGTGCGCAGGGCTGCGCAGGGGCGGCTCAGGTGAGCACGGGTGCTGAAGGAACAGCTCCGCTCCGGGCCGCCACCCGCGCCCGTCCCTGTCCCCGCGGAGCCACCCGACCCCGGATGCTGGCCCCGAGCCACCGCCCAGCGCAGCGGGGACGTTGCAAGCCGGCCCCGAAACACGTCCGCTGCTGAAACGAAGCAGCCCCAGCTCTGGCCAGAGCGCAGCTGGGGCTGGGGGCTGCTGGGGCCCCCGGTGAGGGACGGCACCCAGCGGGGACCAGGGCTGGCAGCCGGCCCGTCGGGGAGCCCTCCTCGCTTCGTCCCCGCTGGCCAGGGGCCTGGGGCTGCTGCTGATTTACGATAAGGCTCCTCTCCCCGCACCGCGTTTGTTTGCCTTAGCGCTTCCGCTGGTCCCGAGCCCCTTCCTCCCCCTGCCCGGCGGGGTGATGGGCTGCAGGCATGAGAGCCCCGAGCGGTGCCACGTGTGCACCGGGACCCCCATCGCCACGTGTGCATGGGAGTGAGCACAAGCAGCATGGCCAAAGCACAGGGTTGCCCGCAGCCCGGTGCAGACGGACAGATTCCATCCCCACAGCATTGACGCCACGGGAAACCTGGCCAGGCCCATGGCTCCGTGCTTGCGGCACCAAACTGAGGAGCTGGTTCATGTTTCTCCTCCCTGCGTGCCATGTTTGTGCAGCACGTTAGTTCCTGTATGAGGATTTCTTGGACCTTTCCCGGCGCTTTCATGTGTGGGAAGTTAATAGCGGCTTTCAGCCCCGCTCTCCAGCCGCTGTTTACAGAGCATGGGATTGATTTACCGTGAAAGCGACTTTTCTCCTGTGCTCCCCGCACTCCGGAGCCACTCAGCGCAGGAGCAAGCGGAGGGGCTCGCTCCCAGCAGTGCCCTCCCTGCCTGGCTGCCTTCCCCTTGGGGGCCACTGTCACCGTGGTGGCTGCTGTCACCCAGCCGAGCTTGGGGCCACTCCAAAAGCCACAGCCCGGGATGGGGCAGGTGAGGGGGCCATCCTGGCCAAGCCCCAGCCTCTGCGAATGGAAAGCAGCAGCCCCGGCAGAGGGCAGGGCGCTCCCAAGCGGGGCTGCACTAATGAGGGCGGCCGGCCCCGGCTGCATACCGGCCCCGCTCACACTCATTAATCTCATTATGCCGTTACACATCAGCGGAGATGCTGAGCTGCCAGCCCCGAGGGGCGGTGGCCGTGGGGCTCCCCCGCACATCGCGGAGGTGGCTCGGGGACCCTGGGAACAGCTCGGCACCGATGGCCACGTCACACCACGAAAACGAGGCCCCCATGGTGGGCATGGGGCCCTGGAGCCCCAGGACCAAAGCGAGGGGCCCCAGAGCCCCCGCCGCATCCCCGCCGTGCCAGCACAGCCCCTCCACGGGGCACGTCTGTGCCGCGGCCCCGGACCGACCCGATGAAAACAATTACGGCTGCTGTCAAGAGCAATCAGGCGAGGCGCGGCGTGATGCTGGCTGGCCCGAGAGATGCGGGGAACGCTGCCCACGGCCCCCCCATCACGCTCCAAGCAGGATTTCAGCACAGCAAAGGCGAGTGGGAGGTTACACCGTGCTCACACACGCAGCGCGGGGCGGCCGCTTGCTCAGGACTCCCGGAGCACGGAGGTGTTTGGAGACCTCCAGCACCCAGGGGCTGCAGAGCTGAGGTCCCCGCGGGGTGCTGCCCCCAGCCCTGCCACGTCCCCTCCCAGCGTGTGCCCTGCCCGCAGCGGCCCAGGCTGCTCCCTGCCCGTGCACATTAATCCTCCTGTTAATGAGAGCTCGGTGCCAGGAGGGAGGGAGGGAGGATGTGACCCCACGCTTCGAACCACAGTGGGGGAAGACTCAGCTGTGGGGGATTACAGGGACGCAGGCAGAGAAACTTGGGTCCTCAAACCAACTGCTTCGAACTAAGTCCCAAAACAGTTCCACGGGGATTTCTACAGCTTTAAAAATCCCCTATCATCCCCAGCGCTGTGCACCAGGCACCACACATGCACCCCAGCCCAACCCCAAATGCAGTGCCATGCCCTGGGCACTGTGCCCCACAGTGCCTGCACCAACCCAGCACCGTGCACCCCAAAGCCATGCACCATGCACCCGCGCCCCAGCGGAGCAGCTGGGCTCTGCTGCTGTCTGGGGCAGGTGCACGCCGTGTAACTCGAACAAGACTCACGTTAATAAATGCTTCCTTGTCCAGGCTAATGAGATCCAGGCTGTGCTGGTCCCGCTGCCCCTGGGGAGCCGCTGCTCCCCCTGGTGAGACCCCCGGGTGGCAGGGCTGGGCTGCATCCTCAGCAGGGCCAGGACCTGCAGCTACCCGGGTGCCGCCGTGCCCAGGAGCAGCCTGCACCTCCTCCGAGGAGCCCCTGCACCCCCAGCACCCCAAAGCAGCTGCACGGGGAAGGGGATGTCCCTGGCACTGCGTGCTGCAGAGGATGCCCAGGGATGATGGGGGCGTGATGCCCTGCAGGGACCCAGCAGGGGGGCTACCACGCTCCTGCGGAAGGATGGGGACCCATGGGCTGTCCCCATAGCAGGAGCCCCCCGGCCCTGGGGCCACCCCAGCCCCGTGGCCCCGTTTGGCTCAGGAATGCGTGAGCCCCTCGAAGGGCCGCAGCAGGGAACAAAACGCCCTCAGTGCGCCCGTCCCCTCTTCTGCATACCTACAGATCAAATCCATATGGGGGCCATAAATCTCCCCTTATTAAAGCTCCCACCATAGAGATGCCTTTCATGGAGAGATAAGAAAGTTGACTTTGTTCGGGGGGACAATGTCGCTTTTCATACCGGCCCCCACGGAGCGCGGCCCCCCCGGTGCCTCCCGCCCCGATGCAACTCCCAGGGACCCAGGGATGCCCGTGGGTGCCGGTGGCAAACCCAGCGCCCGGGGGCCAGCGCCCGGCCCCACCAGAGCACCCCGGGAGCGTCTTGCAACGACTTTGGGAGCGTGATCCAAGCAGCACTGCTGGCACCGGGCGAGCGGCGCTTCCACCCGCTGACGCCCACCCCCAGCTCCCGGGGCACTCACAGCTTCTCCAGAGCCCGCAGCCCGAAGAAAGAGCCGTTCTCCAGCACCGTGATCTTGTTGTTACCCAAGAGCCTGTGGGGAAGAGAGCACAGGGAGGGGGGAGAGGGAAGGTGCCATTATTCAACCTGCGACAGAGCCGCTGTCTGTGCCCGAGCACCCGTGGGGCTGGGGGGACAGTGGGAAGAGCCGGACCCATGGTGAGGTGGCGGTGGCTCGGGACCAGGCTTGCATGGCCGGGTAGTGACACAACAGCCTTGAACCCTCATGGGGATGCCCATGCCATGGTCCATGGCACTGGCTGGAGGTCGCCAGGGCTATGCCAGCTTGTGGGGCATCGCTCCTGTGACCTGCCCAGCCCCGGGTGCACGGAACCACACATAAGGGTGATGCGATCCCCCCAAAGCCTGCACTGAGGGGGCAGCCAAGGCCCTACAGGGGACCCCCAGAACTCCCCCAGTTCTTCCCTAACAGCACCTGGAGCTCACTAAAGGGCTGCCCCACGTCTCGCTCCCCGCCAGCCCCGCAGCGCACCGCGAGCACCAGTGGGAAGCGGAGGGAAACCACACGGCGGGGAGGGCACCCTGGAAACCCTGTCCTGGGGAGGGGAGCGGGGAAAAAAGGGCTCATTGACAGCTGTGCCGGAGCTGTTTACACACAGGCGGTTTCTGCAGCCGGGCTGAATGGCGGCTGTGTGCTGCGGGCAGGACGGGCCCCGCGCTCTGGCCGTCCTCCTCCGCAAACCCAGCGTGCGGGCGGACGTCGCCGCCTGCATTCGGGTTTCCCTGGCCCCATTCCCACGTTGTGGCCAGGACCTGGAGGCTCCCCGGCTCCCAGGGGGGCTGAAACCCCCAGCGGCTCAGCCCCCTCCCACTCCCGGCCGTGCCCCTGCCCTGCAGCACGCAGTGGGATGGGGCCGCATCCTGTGCTAATGAGGAGCTGCCACCGGGCACCGCCGTGTCCGCGGGGCCCCGCGACCCTGCCGGCAGTGGGGAACGGAAGTGGCCGGCTGCCCTGCGAGCCACCAAATTGCTTCCACACGCGGTAGCGGGGCCACATCTCGCTGTCTCCTCCCCAGAGCAGCAGCCCTGAGCGCCCACGCAGTGCCCGGCCCCGCGTCCCTGTGCCCGGCTCCCCCCAGCCCTGCCCGCTGCAGGGCCCACGCAGCAGCCACGAGCACCGGTGCTGGTCCCCGCCAGCGGCCCCATGGCCCTGGGATGCTGACCAGAGCGGGATGCCAGAGGGACAGGGCAGCATCGCTCCCAGGGCACGGTGCCCTCGTCACAACATCAGCCAGGGGCTGTTGCTTAAGGACGGGCTGGCCCCAGCAGCTCCAGAAGGTTTTAATTCCACCAGCAGTGGATTTCACAACCCAGCAAAGCCTCTGTAGGCTCTCTGTGCGCGTGGGGGCATCTCGGGGGCTGCCTGATAAAGCAGGGACGGGGCGAGCACAAATCCCCCTGCTCAGGGGTGCTAAAACACCACGTGCATGCACCAGCACCCCACGGCTCTCACGCACGCCCCCGAGGGTGCAGCATTGGCTGGGGGTTACAGCCAGGGTCGGAGCACAGGGAGCAGGCGGACGGGTGCCTGCACTGGGGTGGCTCAATGCACCAGAGCTGCGCCCAGCTGGGAACGCAGCCCCAGGCAGCAAACCCCAGGAGCAAGCCCCCACGCCGGGAGATGCTCGCTTTGTTCTCCAGACCCCTGGGACCATCGGCACTTCTGCCATAAAAACAAAACTCCCCTCCTTAAAAGGCAAGGCTCAGGCGGTCCAGGATGAAATCAGCATCCTGTGTGATCTGCAGCCAGGCTGCGGGGCCGGCCCCGCGCTGACGGCCGGGAAAGCAGAGGTGGGATGGGGCACGCTCCCCTGGCCGCTGTGCTCTGCCCAACGGAGCGAGCACAGCCCCGGGGTGCCCCGAGCTGCGGCTGGGGACCCCCCACCCCTTAGCTGGGTTCCCCCGGCACGAAGCGCACCCAGTGGTGCCTATGTGTGAGGCCGAAGAGTCAAGGAGCGGAAGAGCCCCCATAACGCAGCCGACGAGTAACGGCAGGACGGAGGCACGGCACAGAGGGTGCCCCGAGCCGCAGGCACTCGCTGCCCGCCCGCACAAGACCCAGGCATCTGCTCAGAGCCGGGCTGACGCGGAAGCGGCTTGCCTCGGCTCTCCGGCGCAGAAGGGAAACCATTAAAAATGAGCCCGAGCCCCTCCCCAAAAACCAGCAGGTTCAGGACACGAACACCAGTCTGACCATGCTGCTGCTCTGCGCATTGTCCTCGCCTCGTGAAGGAAATGAGGTCCTCAACCAAAATGAATATTTGGCGCACAAAATTTGTAATTACAATAACAATTTGACTGAAAGCTTTCTTCCTGAGAAAAATTTTCCAGTTAGCAGTCCTCACTATTCTTTTCCCTGTCCTGTAGGAGCCAGCCCAGTCGTGCTTCCCCATTACAACTGACATCCGCAAACACGGTTTTATTTTGTTTTCACTGCTTTTGCGGATATTGTGTTCTGCAATGGTTTTGTTTTTTCCAGGCAGCCCCACCGGGCTCCACGGCACCCCCCGGCCCCGCACGTGAGCGGTGACAGAGCGGCAGGCAGGTGCCCAGCAGCACCCAGTCCCAACGGATTAACCGAGAGACCCCCAAACGCGATGGGATAAACGCGCGAGGCCGGCGGGAGGGGGTGCCAGGACGAGGGCTATTTCAGGGTTTCCGCTGCTGTCTGGCGGCAGGACGCGGAGCGCTACAGATGTTCCTGGGTTTGTTTGGCCGCAAGAAACTCCCCTCCTTATTCCAGTGAGGGGAGGAGACGGCGTGAGGGCGAAGCACGCGGGTGACCCGGGAGGAACGCTCACCCTGCAGCTGATGGCACCAGCGGGGCCCAGCCCCGGCACAGGATTTGGGGCAATCCCCGCTGCCGGCTCGCCGTGGCCCACGCGGCAGACGCTTGCCGAGGTCCTCGCGGCCAGCGGCGCAGGGGGGACGTGGTCCCCCCACGTCCCAGCCGTCTGTGGGGCTTGGCAGGCCATGAAAGCACAGCTTTGCTCCTCAAGAGCTCTGCTTTGGCTCCAGCCCAGGCAGGGACTCTTCACCTCCGAGCAGGGAGCGCAGGCAGCCGCCACCCCGAAACCCGGACTTAAACAGCTCTGAGTGCACCAGAGCGACGCACCCGGCGCAGGAGCGGTGCAAAGGGCTGGGCACACCGTGCACGCACCAAAACCTTAACGCCCTCGCACCTCTCCAGCATCCTCCAGCCCAAAACGCTGCAGCCCGCGTCCCTCCGGGGCAGCACCGGCGGCTCCGCAGCCAAACGTCTGCACCACGACCCGAAACGTGTCACCAACGTGGGACAGTTCAGCATCGCCGGGGAACGGCCCCACCAAGGGGAACAATAATCAGCTAATTGAGCGGCGGCTGGAAAAGTCCCTCTGGACAATGTAGGGATTATGAACCAGAGCGTGGAGTCAGATGCAAAGAGTGGGTGGCGCGGGGAGGGGGTGGCAGGGGTCCCACTGGGGAGCATCCTCCCGTCCCGGGGGGGGGCTCAGCCTCGGCCCGGGGTCTCGCATCCTCTCCCCAGCCCATGGCCGTGGGGCTCCCACACTGCGAGGGCCGGGTACCCAGAGCCCGCAGGCGCGGAGATGGAGGAAGCCCTTTTCCTTCTCCGCCCCCCTTCCATCTCAAAAAGAGGAGCCAAAAGCGAAAAAACAAGATTGTTTTTTCAAGCGTGCTGGAATCCACTTGGATAAATAACGGCTCCAGAAACTGGGCTGCTGAAACAATAAACTTCCTATGTACCCAACCAAAAAAGGAGGCAGGAGACGGTCGCTCCCCTCGCCCGCGCGGCCGGCGGGGCCGGGCGTGCAGCAGAGAGGAAAATGCAAGCGGTGCGGAGGTTAATAACGGGGTGACGGGCGGTGGGGGCGGGGAGGGCCAGCTATGCTTTGCTCTCCAAGTGCATTAATTTAAAGCATATGCTCAGAGCAGATACGGCGGAGGCTGTGCCCTGCGCAGAGCTCAGCGCTTTGCAGGGGATTTTAGGAAGGGAGAAGCGGGGGCCCCGGGCCGGAGCGAGGTGCCCTTCCCTCCCCACGCCGTGCCCAGGGCGGTGCCTCCAGGCTCGCGTCACACCGGGCTATTTCGGATGGTGAAAATTATTGTTCCAACCCTCGGCTTTTGTTAGCACAGGAAAAATAAGCCCCGGAGAGAGGGTGAAGCGGCCAGAGCCGGAGCAGCGTGAGCACAGCCCTGGGGCGAGGGGCACGTGGGGAGGGTGGCGAGAGCCTGCGATCAGCCTCCCGAAATAGCCTGATGCGCCCTCATGAGGGGCAGCTTTCTCCAACCGTCCCTGCTTGCAGCCGTGGAAGCGCTTGTGCCTCCGCAGTTCATGTTTTCAAGCCCTCTCCACGTTGCAAATGCCAGAAGCCTCCCTCTTGTGTTTTTTTTTCCCCTCCAAGTGAATCGAGGCTTTAGCAGAGCCTGCGCAGCGGCAGGGCCGGGATGCTGCCACGCGCTGGTAGCACCAGCCCTGTCCCCGGGCAAGTCACCTCTGCATCACCTACAGTGACACCGGGGGGGTCCCCCAGGCCCTCACTGCTTCAAGGAGGGCAACAAAAAGCTGGGGGGGAAGCAAGAAAAAAAGAAAAAAACTGCCCAATAAATAACAAATAAAAGGCTGAAAAAGGTTTCAAAAAGAAACCATCTGCCCGGCTCAGGACAAACAGGCCTTGGAGAGGGGAGTTCAAGTAGAACTGGAAATTGGTCGTAAGTCAAAGCCCTCTATTCCCTGCAGACAATCTGTAATTTCAGTGCAATCAAGCTGTGCACATAAATGAGGCCTGTGCTGGGATTCCACATCTGGAAGAGGTTTGGGCTCCTGCCCGTGTGACAGCGGGGCTGGCCGTGGCCAGCGCAGCTATCTGGGTCTGGTTAGGGATACAGCGCTTTTTCCATTAGGCTATTAGCACAGGGGTCAGCCGGGGAGGGGGGCGTTAAACCTCATTAGCGCGCGTCTGCAGAGCCCCAGCCCCTCACGGCCACGCCGGGGGGACGTCCCCAGCCGCGAGGGGCCGGGGCTGCAGGGCGCGATGCGCGGCCACCACAGTCCCCCGAGGTGCCAAATGCCCCAGCCCCAAACCGGGGGAAGCCGCAGTCCCGGACCCCCGACCGAGCGGGATGCGTGGCGATGGGACGAACGCGGGTCTGCCGAGACCGTCACAGCCGCACGCAGCTCCGCAGGGTGCTAGTCAAAACGGGGCGGCGGGCCGGGCCGGGGAGGTTGGCACACACACTCCCGGAGCAGAGCAGCAGCCCCGTGATGAGGGAGATGCTTCTCCCTGTAACAACGTGGGCAGGCTGCTCTGTACCTGCAGCATCCGACCTCCGAGGTGCTTCTTGATGAAGACCTATGGGACACCGCCTGCTGATATTTAGGCAAGAAGCGCAGCGTCCCGTCTTGTTAAGCACCCCTGGCACCCGCAGCCGGGATGGATTAAGGCAGCTGGTGCCCAGCACACAAGGATGATGGCTCCGTGGGAAACTGCCACGTCCCCGACTCAGGCAGCGCGGGAGAGGCTGGAGAGGGGGCAAAAGCATCAGCAGAGCTGTGGCCGTGCCCAGCGCCCCCTGCCCCAGCGACCGCCCCGTCCTCGGTGGGCAGCGGGCACACGCCACAGGCCGCGCTGCCAGCCAGCGCTTCTCAGTCACAGGTGTAAATAGGCAGCAGCTGCCGCTGAGGCAGCCTTGGATTCCTCAGAGCAGGCCTAATAATTAAAGATAAATAAAGAAGTAAACCGAGAGTGTGGGAAAAAAACAACAGAGCAGCAGAGCGAGAGATGCGCGGCGCAGGCCTCCTCCTGCCGCCCCACGAGCTCCCCTGCGCCAGCGGCCTCGGGGAAGAGCCTCCTCTCGTGCGCAGAATTAGCGCTGCTCATTAGTGCGAACGCATTCCTGTTTCCAGGCCAGACCGGATGAAGACTGGAGCTGGGTTCTGTTTTTAGGCGTTGTTCTGCACAAAACACACCCGTGTTTCCCATGGCCGAGGCAGCGCCGATGCTGAGCATCCCCGGGGTGCGCAGGAGCTCTGCTCAGACCTGGGGTCGTGAAATGCGGCTGTCCCCGGCGGGACGTCCCCCAGGGCGCGTGCAGCCTGCGCCATGCCGCCTCCTCCGCTCCTGCCCGCACCCCAGTGGCTCCAGGAGACACTCACGAACCCGGAGCCTCTGGTTTTGATTGTCCCATCTGGAAAGGGTTTGGAATAAATCATGTTTACTGCGAGAGAGCAGAGCCCAGGGTCACCACATATTTGTAGGTTTCTGCCTACGCCTGTAGGTTTCATGTCACATTTTAGTGGGATCATGTAATGCCCCAATGCCGCTCCTCGGTCACCCCAGCCCCGCGACCGCCCTCCCGGCACGGCAGCTCCAAAACGCCCCTTCACTCCCGGCCGAAACGCCGCGGGGTGCAGCCCGCAGCAGCCACAGCGCTGACCTGGAGCGGCTGCCGCAGCCGGGCACAGGGGCAGCGCCGTCACGCTCGCTCCTGCTGAAGAAAGCACGAGAGCAGGCAACGAGTGGGACGCTTTTCCCAAATACGAGCTGACAAAGGGCTCAGGAGTCCCTGCGGGTATTTCCAATAGGCTGACGTGTCAGAGGGCCCTAGGGAGAAAGAAATTAAGAGCAAAGCCGGTGCGAGGGAGAGCACGACCGCAGAGCACGGCCCCTGCAGCCTCCCAGCATCCCACCACGAAGGTGAGGCCCGGGACGAACGTCACTTTTGCTGCTTCAGGATGATTTCCGCTTTTATTACGACCGCTGCGTTTCAGAGCACGCTCGCGGTGCCCGCATGGCACAGACGTGTCTCACGGACGCACTCCACACGCGCGGCAGTGACTCAACGTCGCAGCCCCCCGATTGTCACAAAACGAACGTCACCGCCCCAAAGCAAAGCCTCCCCAGAGCGAGCAGCGCACGTGGAACCAGGACCCTCCTCGAAACCAGCAGCGGGAGCGCCTGGCGCTGACGGGGCTCCCACGTGCCAGTGAAAACGCGGCCAAGTGGGTTCGACCATGCGAGATCGGATGGGACCATGAGCGCTGCAGCTCCCCAGCCCTGAGCGTGCCGCACCGCAGCTCTGCTCCACGGCGCTCCCCAAAACCTGCCAAGGAGCAGGAGTGGCAGCCGAAGCCCTGGCTCCCTGGAGGCTCGTGGGTTAAGGCAGCCTCGGCCACGAGGCTCTGGGCGAACGCGACGTCCCCCCAGCAGTGGCTGTGCCGTCCCTGCCCTCCGAGCCAGATTTTAATTCAAACGTCTCCTCTGAAGTTATAAATAAACACCGCGACCCGCTGCCGCAGCGAGGAGGCGCGCAGGCTGCCAGCGCCTGCCCAAAGCCCAAACCTCCCCTGCGCTGAGGGCGCGAGCGAGCTCTTGGGAAGCGAGCGATGGCTTTAGACCCCTTCACAAAGCCAAATCCGCTCACTGCTTCGGATCTGTTTTCAGCAAATATTTCCAGTAAAAGCAGCCGCTTTCAAACCAAAACATCCTCCCCCAGAACTCAAAACAGCAAACGCTGCAGAGGGAAGCGCGGGGAAGGTGCCCGTTTCCTGGATTTCCAGCTCAGGTCCACGCTTGGAATTCGCGCAGCCGCCACGCCACGGGGAGAGCGGGGTCCTGGGAGCTCCCGGCACCAGCCCAGCCCCGCTCCAACCCAACCTGAAGTTACGCGGAGCAGAAAACGCGCTTTTGTCGCTGCAGATTCGCAGCTTCAGCGAGGGAGGAAGGGACCCGCTGGCGCTGCGCTGCCCGGCACGGCGGGGCGAGGGGCGCGGGGCCGCGGGCAGGGCTGGGCGCGGGAGGGGGCGAG
>VXAA01005292.1:41607-52078 GCA_013399115.1 Anseranas semipalmata
GGCCACGGAGCCGGAGCCCCGGGAGGGCGCGGGGTTGGAGCCCCGGGGGGCAGAGCGGGAGCGCCCCGGGGCGCGGCGCGGTCCCGCAGGGCCAAGAGCCGCAGCCCCATGTGGCCCGCAGCCGCTGTCCCGCGTGGAGCGCGGCCGGAGCTCCGCGCTGCTGGCACGCTGCAGCCTGCGTGGCCCAGAGCCCCGGTCCTGCGGCGTCCCGGGGGGCGAGAAGTCCCCCAGAGCGCAGAGCTGGAGCCCCGGGCATCGGTGGGGAGGGACGGAGCTGGAGCCCTGAGCACATGCGGCCCATACAGACCACGATGGGACCCAGCGGTGACAAGCACAGGGTGCTGTGTCCCGGGGCGGTGACACGCAGCCAGCATACGTGGCCCACACCAGCCCTCCTGCCCCTGGGGGCTCTGCAGCCCCCTCTGCCTGCCAGCCCCCGGGTCCCTGCGCTGGAGCAAACGCCCCTGCGCAAACTTCCGCAGGCACTTCATGGTCGCGCTGCCCCCGTTCCCTCTCGGCCCCGCTCCGCAGTTAACGCTCTTCCCTGCTTGCTTTTAAGTTTCTGTTTGCTTCAGTGGTTTTCACGCTAAGTTCAATATTTTTCTTCCTGCTCCCCCTCCCATGTCCCCTCTGCCTCTCGCGCTCTCCCCAGCTCCCTCTCCACCCAGGGCTCATCTTCTCCATGGACACGGCTCACTGCAGTTTCAAATGAAAAGGGATCAAAAGCACGCAATGAAGTCTTCAGGACACCCGCGCCAGGGAGCAGGGGGAGAGGGTCATGGAAAGCAGACAAGACACTGGGAATGCAGGTTCTCTCCAGAACCAATAGTTCCTGAAGGAGAAAAGAAATTTACTCCTTTCTCTAAATAAATACATCTTGCTGTGGTGGTGGGCGTAGGGAAGAGGAGATACTCATCAGCACACACTCTCAAGCTGCTTCCACATGCGTTTTTGTTTTGGGAGCATAAGCAGTCGAGGTTCCCGCACAGCTCATGAGCTGCGTAACCAGCAGCGGCCTCGTCTTCCCAACCCACCCGTACGCACACCCAGCCCTGCCCCGGCGCTCTGCCTCCCGCAAGGCAGCGATGAGCGAAGGCTCCTCAGATCTTTACAAGAACATAAACCAATCCCCAGCTACAGGAGCTTGGCATCAGCTTGACAGTAAAACAGAATCACGCAGTGTACCCACGTGCTCCCCTCTCTCTCTTTTGTTTTCTTTCCACTGAGCAAAATTTCCACTGCAGAAATTACTCTCCAGTGCTCAGCGCTGCAGGATGCCGGTCCCGGACCCTGCAGCTGGATCTGGAAGGGCAACAGGAAACCACTTGTGTCCAGCATCCGCTCCGAGATCCTGTGAGCGTGTGCGCGGTATTGGCTATGGCAAACGGGAGGAAGAGATTCTCTTTTTTGACACACACCCCCAAAAAGAAAATAGCAAGCCTTGCCTCCCACTTCAAACTCTGCAGAAAGCACGTGTGGCCTTCCCTCCTCCTCCTGGAGAAGAGCAGCCTGCGGTCTGGAGCCCACGCTCCGCTCCCCAGGTGTCCCCACCGTGGGAGAGAAGAAAGTGCTCGCCTGACGCATGATTTCAGACAACAGCGCTCACAGCGCACCAAGCCCAGCACCAGATACGGACACACAGGGCTGCAGTCTCGGAATGCTGCTGTGCGTGGTGCTCAGCAACGCTCTGCCACTGGATCAAGCCCTAAAATGAGAAATACTTGTCTCCGAGAACTGCAGCACTCGCAGTGGCCCTAGGAGCCACCACACAGAACTGCTCGCCCCTGCACCCATCAGTGCAAGAACGGGCAGCAAGATGCCGAATTTCTGCACCTCTTTGAGAGAATGGCCAAGCAACACTGCAAAGGCTGCACGTCGCTGGGGCGGGCGGCTGCCACGGGTGGCCCTGCTGCTCGAGACCACTCTTCCCCTGGGTATTCTGCACTGCCTTAGCGACCTGTTCCATTTCTCCTCCGCAGTGAGAGCCAGGAGGCTGCTTGCACTCCTGTTCTTACCAAGTGCAGCTCTGGCCCAGACCCAAACCACGACTCGTGCCCCTTTCTGAGGGCAGCGACTCCATAACCGCGGCTGGAAGGGGCCCTGGGAAACCCCAGCATTACACTAAGAGTTCCTCATGCGTGGACAGGAACGGGTCTTGGCACAGATCTCAAGCCCTGGAGGATACTGGTCAGTGCTGGAAGCATCCAAGGACAATCAGAGCTCTGGAGCTGTCTCCAGAACACATTGAAGCAATCAAGCCACTGTACGTGGTCTTCAGAATTTCAATCCCCTATAAAATTACCTCCAAGAACAGTCAAAACCTTGTCCAAACCAATAACAAATGCAAAATACTCAGCCCCATCACTGCTAAGCTCAAGCAACACTTCCCACGTGGCTTGAGCCCTACGGACTCGGGTTCTTTCAACTGCTTCCAACCCCTCTCGACGCTTCCCCAGACCCCCACCAGCCCTGATCCCTTCTGACGCCTCCTGCAAGACAACACGGTATCCGACTCGAAACTCCGACATTAAGGATGTGCCAGTGCCAAATCCCAGTGCCCCTCGCTCCCATTTGAAGGTAAAAATGCTCCTTATCCACTGCAGGCACAGGCAAAGACAACAAGCACGAGACTCTAAATTCCTTTCACTGGGATCCAATAAAAACCTTGGCAGTTGCTGGCCTTCCTGCCGGAAACCCGATATCCAAGAAATAAACACACTTTCCACTTTGAAAGGCTGCATCGGGCTGCGGGGCTGGGACACGGAGCGGCTCCTGGCTGCCTCCGGGCTCTCACCTGCCCAGGACATCCCCAGCGGCCGCGGGTCCAGGACCGCTCACAGGGAGCAGCGGGCACTTGTTGGGCGCAGCCACGCGGGCTCCGAGCCGCCCCTGAGCAACAGCTGCACGGGAAATGTGGCAGCGAGGGGCTCTAGAGAGGGCTCTGGCTCCTTCTCCCAGCCAAGGGCTGCGAGCTCCAGCAATGCCATCACCAGAGGGTGAGATTTGGCCAACACGCCCCAAATCACAGCAGAAGCCCGAGGCAGAGCAGAGCATGCCTCCACAGCAGGGTGACGTTGTGCTCTGCAGCCACACAGGGATTTGCACGTCCCCAAGTGCCAGCCGAGTGCCCTGTCTGCTGCGCCAGCCCTCCTGGTGCCGTGCAGAGCAGGCCTGGCTATCGCATCAAGCGCTGCACAACGCGAGCAGACAGCTTTCATGCCTCTCCAAGCCTTCCCCTGCCTCCCCTCGCGGAGCTGGACTCGGCACCCACTGCTTCCCTGCACATCTGCTGCGTGAATCACACCCCGCTATTTGGCAGGGAGGTCAAGCTCCAAGCCAGATACTTTGCAACACAAAAGATGTTATCTGATAAAAAATAAATCAAGTCTGGCTTTGTGGAAGAGGGGAAATGAACGGTGCCTGGACTCTTACCTAAGAGGGTAACTGGAGCCGGCACAGCTCAGCAACTTTAGAAAGTGCCTCTAACAGGAGGAGGCTGCTGCTTCGGCACTGACGCTTCCCCAAGGATGGCCTCAGATGCTCATCTCACCAAGAGCCATGAAAGGAGAAGCAGCAGCACATTGCCATGGTCTAGAATAATCTGCAGCTTTATTCCTTTTAGAGGCAGCCAACGCACAGATGTTCCTCAAATCCCCAGGGATGAGTTCCTCCACAGCAGATGTGCAGTCCTGCTCATGTTCCTGCACTGCCCTGCAGCCCGGCCGGACCCCACCACCCTGTGGTGCTGGGGACCCTCGGGGGTGTCCAGCTGGCCCCCAATCCACCCAGCACGGGCTGCACACACCGAAGGGCCTGGACATGAGCATCACCTGGTGGGACTTACCAGAAATCCACAGCTGTGCCCTTGCAGGCCACTGCGCAGGGAGGTGACGGTGCCTGTGCCATCAGCCAGGTTCTCTGCCAGCTGCAGACTGTAAAGCCACGAGGAGGGGTCCCTCTGGCCACAGAACAAGCCTTTGCCTGCTGGACATATTCCTCCAAGGCAAATATTGACAGTGACATTGCCCCTGTGAGCAGCAAGCGCGAGCACTGCTGCTTCAATAAACCAGCCAAGTGCTTTTAATAGATGTAAATAAAGCTTGTGTTGCAGGGGGCCGAGGTGCCTGGGCGGGGAGCGGTTCATTAAGAGGCCGGGGAGCCTTTCATCTGCGGTTTGCTGGCTCCACTCCAGTGACCAGCAGTTGCCATCTGCTGGGTGACCTCTGCGGGAGGAGTGGGTGGTCCGCACCCCGCTCTGTCCCGGCAGCACCGGCATTGTGGCTCCATGTGCCCGGGGAGGGCAAGCATCCTGGCTTGGAGCACAGACGGGCACTGAGGATGCAGGAGGAGCAGAAGGCACCCGTGAGTGCTGCATCTACTGCAGGGAGGCTTGGCCAGATGAGGAGCAAGGTAGAGCTCTCAGACACAATGTGGTCAGAAAAAGAAAGCCTGCTGGAAGCAGGGTGTGTGAGAGAAACAGCTGCAGAGCAAGGGAGCAGGAGCTGTGCCGTTCTCCTCTCCTCTTTAGCACTTTGTCACAGCACAACAGCAGCGCTGCAGCCGGCGCAGCTGTCCGGGCAGGACACCCAGGCCCCGTCCCGCAGGCCACCTGCGCAGCCCGGCTGGAGGAGAGGGACGTCCCGCAGCTGAGAGCGTCACAGCACCGCTCCCCAGAGCCACCGAGGTGCGTGCAGCCTTGTCCTGGTCTTGCACAGGAGGTCAGCATCAAAGCTGATGGAGCCCTAAACATCTTTAGCAGACAGCATGTAGATGGATTGGAAAACCAGAAGACCACACACTTCTGTGAGCCAGTCTGTTCCTTAAGAACCGCTGTGCGGAGTCGGACCTCCAGGGCACAGAAGCCAGGACAAAGCCTGCCCTGCCACACAGCCACCCGTGCACGCTCACCTAACTACTTCATTAAGCACGGCTAGTGTTCAGTTTCAACTCAGGAAATAAGCACAAAACGCCTGAGAGAGGAAAAGCAGGAGGCTAAGTGAGCCATAAAGTCGGACAGTTCTCACAGATGTTCAACATAAAACCATCCCATTCTTCTGTGCTCTAACAGAAAGAACTGTGACGGCGCAGCTCGCTTCAGTTTAGCCAACACTTTAAAATTAGCACTTCTTCAGCAAACAAACACTGCAGGGACACTGGCAGTCTTTACACATTTGAATCAAATTCAGATAGAAGAACACATATCCTGAGTTTATTCTGCAAAATAAATAAAACTTTTAATGTGAAGTTTGCAGACAGATCTGTGGCCAGTGTTTCACTGGTGCTGAAATTCTGTGAAGAAAGACGTGGAAGAGGAATCCATCCATCAGATGGATTTCATCCATCAGATGGAAAACAGTTATTTGTGAGACTAATCACTGATCTGTACCTGCGCTCCCCAAGCAGGAGAGAAGCTGTTGTCCCTCCTCGGGTGGACCAGGCGCCGTGCCCCGGTCCTGGGGAGCAGTGCCACCCAGAGGGCTCCTGCAGAAACAGCTCACTCCATCTGACATCTCGCCCAACGCAGCAGCTATTTTCTTCCCTTCTGATGAACGCTCGCTTTCTTTGCCAGCTCTGTTTCAGCTGTCGTTCAAACCACTGCCCTCCCTCCACCCGGAGACAAACAAGTCTCCCTGAACACTAACTCCAGGTTAGGGAAAAACTTCAGCAACTCTCAGGGCATTTATTGACAACGCCAGAACATAAAAATAACATCTTTAATAGCTTTATAGTTGGCACAGATGGTATTCAAATTCACCACTTTTTATTAACAAACTATGAAACAACACATGGTGCAGTTCCAAGGAGGGCAGCTCAGACCGCATGTTGCTGTTAAACCATGTAGCTACGACAGGTTGGTGTTGGAGTTTACTCTTTTCATTTACATTCAGCATTTATAGTCAGAAAGTAAAACCAACAGCTAGATTTAACCATACATACACACAGAGAAAAGCCTGGGAAGGATGTTTCCGCTGGCAGCCAATGTCTCCTCCTCTCGGCAATATGCAAAAGCCCAGAAAATATAGTTGGAACACACGTTACAAGAGAGACTTGCCACAGCCACTGCTGGCCAAATAGCACGTGACATAATGCAGGAGCTTCTACTCACATCTTGAAGAAACGGTTACCACAAGGGAAGAGTCCCTTTCCCTCTTCCAAGAGAAGTGAAGGCTAGATAAGCATTTCATACATTAAGACAGAGTCTAGAAACTCTGTCAGTGGTGATATGATTTATTTTCAGGAACCTAGAACACAGTGGAATATGACTACTTTACTTTCTGAAGTACCTTTCCCAAAGGATCTCTAGCAAATAAGCAAACCTCACTGCTGCCCTCTGAGATAAGCAGGTTATTATTGTCCTCATACAGATGTAGATGGGGTGGTGGAGGCACCAAATGGTTAAGTGACTTGCCTTGGAAAGCAACAGCAAGCCAAAGGTAGACCAAGGAGCTTGCAGAAAAGCCCCACTCTGACCAAAAAGAACATAGTGTCAAGAACTACTACTCAGGATGAAAATAACTCCCAGCAACACTTCACGAGGGGAAGGGAAAGGTTGAAAGCATCCCAGAAGGTTTGAGCAGACATGTAACCGATGGGAAAAGTTAGCAGTGTAAGTCTGAAAGAACAAATATAAATGTCAGATGAAAAGACAGTCCCACACTTGCAATCTGCATCCAAAACATTAGGCTGTGAACTCATGCTGGCAACTGCATTCTTTATCCATCCACATGTGCTTGTTATTCATCTGCTGTTTAAATGGATGTCATCTCTTCAGCATCACTCAGTGCCACTAAGTGTTACAGCATGTCTCTGTCACGTAGTTTCTGTGTAAGCATGGCTCAATAGCGACCACGTGCAAAACTTTTACTTGGGGAGAGGAAACATTTATAGGTTTCTCACAATATTGCAACTTGCTTAATGAAGAATTTAGTCCTCAACGACAACATAATCACTGACAGTGCTGCAGATACATCTTGCTCATTATCCACTCCATCCTGACAAATATTTAGTTTGTTCAACCTAGTTATCCAAAAGTCACTGTTCTTAATGAGCCTGAAGTAGCCAAGATACTAGTCACTTTCAACCTTAAATTTTCTTATCATTTGTTGGTTATAAAAATTTCCAGTTTCTATGGATACTCTATAATCACAATAAATTATGAGGCATTTTTGGCCTCTGTTCTGCTATGAGGAATTCCCTCTCACCGTCATGATCAGGTGCCGACAAAGAGGGAAGTAAGAATGCATAGTGAGGTCTCCCATTATCTGTCCTCTGTCGAGGCCATATTTTTTTTGCCCATCTAATGACCCTGCACTGTTGAGGCCTCTGTTTTTCCTTTAGTTTCAGCAGGGGCCTTGCCACCATCTGCTTTGTTGGAATAATCTCGCTCTCCAAAAATAGTGCTTCCAATCCTGACGTTTGTGGATCCAACCTCTATCTACGAAAGGAGACAGAAAGGAAAAGTTCAGTGCAGGCTGCTAGCCACCTGCCAACACAGTTCCATAACCAGTCTCAATGCTCCCCATGTCATGGAAGGACAGTTCCCTGCGTACTTGCTATCTGCAGCTACAGCGAGGGTCTATTTTGATCCCCAGAAATGTATCCCAGGACCAGGAGAGCTGTTCTTCATGGAACAGCACCTCCAGTATCTCCATCCAAGCAGAGGATGCCTGGGCTGGACTTTTGGGTGCCTACTGCTGCTGCTGGTAATTTGGCTCCTGAGAGAAGGAGTGGCAGAAGGAAGCTGTACTTACTGCATGCTGAAAGTCTGTGGACATGCCCATACTCAGCTCCACCTTCTCAATGGGGAGATTCAGCTTTTCACACACTTCCTGCCGCAAAGATAGCAGCACCTAGGAGAAAGAAGGAAAGAAGAGAAGATCACACATTAGATGACAGCCACACCAGCTCAGTTTCAAGGTTTCACAGATAACAATTTCTGTCTTTCTTTGGAGTCTCCTTCACACAGAATGTAAAATTCCCGTATTTCCCACTGACGCTTGCTCTGCAGCACTAAGAATGCCTGGAGATTTCCCATTACAGGCTACATTATTGACAATGCATGCACTTACAAGTCTACACATCTTATGAAGACAACCAGTTATCACACCAGCATGACAGACAAGGAACACAGACCCAGTTCCTCTGCCTGACGCAGCCCGGTGCACAGAGTATACAAAAAAAGCTGACAGAAACCTCATCTGAAAGCAGGACCAGAAGATTCAGGACAGTAACTGCTACATAAGGTGCTCCTGCCAATATCCTGCCTACAGCTTCAGAGAAGAGATGAGACCAAAAATATACATCCACCTGGCCTCTGCAGAAATGAGCCCATCACTTTCTGATACTGATACTTCAAAGGTTTGTACTACTTCTGAATGTGTTTCTGTTGGCAATCTACAGTCAGACTTATATCCCGACTGTAATGGGAGGCCAGTCAACAGCTGACATTTACTTCTAGAAAATCTTACCTGGAAGTCAGGATTTGGCCCCTTGCTAAGGTCATGTCCGATGCTGCCAATTGTCATCAGCCCCACAAATTCCAGGCTTGGACACTTGTTGATGACATGCTCCACAGCAGCTGTGGTGTCTCTGGGAGGCAGGCCATGCTTACCTGGCAAAAAGTGGAGTGATTTGTGCCAAGCTCTGCCAGAGAACTCCCCTCCCCATAGACAGGAAGAAGCTAATCGATGGTTAAGTTTCATCTTAGCACAGAGAAACTCCGTAACAGCACAAACCAACACATCTCGTTCAGGTCATTTCTCCTATCAAGTCAGCAGGACAAATCTGCGTATCATCAGAGAAAGCATCTGCCACTTACTGTCTTCTCCACTAGTGTTAACTTGTACCATGACTTTCAGCTTCTGAGGTGACCCTTTTTTCTGCCATGAGCTGTTGACTCTGTCTGCCAGTTTCACAGAATCCACCGTTTCCAACATGAACAGGTTAGGGACAGCTAGAGAGAAAACACAGAGGCTTCATGCTGCCTGTGCAACACAGGAACAAAGGTATTTAAAATCATGCACAGCTAGCAGCAGACTATGACAAGAGATAGCAAACAGACCGAATCGGGACTGAAAAATGGAACAGTATCATGTTCTTCCATTTGCTAATTGGTATTTCTTGCTAGCTTGCAATCATCAGTACTAACAGGTGAGAAAGGTGGTTACTATTTGAACATTGGAAGAATATTGCTCAGGGGGTCACTGCAAATAAAGACAAACAGAGTTTACCAATCAACTTGTTGACGTTATTTTTCTGCAGATGGCCAATAAAATGCCACTTAATTTCCGGGCAAGAAGACAAAATCTGGAAGCAGAAAGGAACAGTTAGAAACAGTTAGGTTTGAATGACAATTCCCCCTTCCCCTATGCAGTACTTAGGTCCCTGTTTGTCCACAAACAAAATACCAGACATCCAGTCTTCTTCTTTTGTTTACCCTGAATAACACAGCTCAGGCAGTGCTTGTGGTGTGTACTGAGACTGCTTCACAGTCTGAAGAGGAAGGCAGCAGTTACGAGGTGAATGGGGAAGGCAAGGCTCTTTTGTAAGAGAACAATCATAAAATGATGTGCTTTCCTCAAATTGAGTGATTACCATTTTTTTTAACGAGGACTGTGCCTCTCCTACAGCAGAGAGAGTGATAGGTAAAGTGCTGTTGACAGATACTTTATGACTAAGGTGCACATTTTCACAAGGTCCTCTGGAACCAGCAAGCCAAGGAGGAGGAATGGAGAAGAGGCAAAGAGCTAAGAACAACCCCACCATTTATTTGAAAAGGCAAGGTGTTTTTTCAGCAGTAGATCAAACAGCCTCCCTCACCAACTCCCTAAGAAAAGACAGGACTTTTGCTCAACAGCTCTCAGGACACAGCTATGCAAGTAGAGAGAATATATATGAAACTATGTACTTACTCTGGAGTCTGATGCCTTTTCTAGCAACTCTTGAACCTAGGAAAATTCAAGACAATCTCTTGTTAAAACCACACCAGGCAAGCTCACACTGTAAGAACAATCTCGCTGGAACTGGTGCTCCTGGGGCCACCAGGCGCCTCAGTAAGCACAAGGCCAAGGCCATAAAGAAGCCCAGATCCGCCTCGCACGTGGCCAGGTGCTCAGGGCTTGGGGCTGCCCAGCAGCCAACTTTGACGCCCGGCAAACTCACGTAGTTCTCCCCGAAGCTGCGCTGCCCGTGGCTGTAGGCGTCCATCACCATCTCTGCGGGCTTCGTCTTGCTGACGGCCACCAGCCGTGGCTGCACGTCCGGGAGCCCCTGCAGGAGCACCCGGGGGTGAGAGGGGGCCGAGGCAGGCCCCGGCCTTCCCCTTGCCCCCTGCAGCGGCCAGCCAGGCGCCCAGCCCCGGCTCGGGGCACGGAGACAGGCCGCCTGGGGCTGCCCAGGGCATGGGGGCGCCGTCACTGCGGAGTGGGGGCCTGGGGACCTCCGGTGAGGTCGGGAGGGTCCCATGGGGGGG
>VXAA01005292.1:52145-66236 GCA_013399115.1 Anseranas semipalmata
TCCCCGGCGGCCATGCCCGCTCTCCACATCCCCGGCCGCCCCGCCGCCTTCCGCCACACACGCGCGACGCTCCTCCCCCGCCCGACGGCCAATCACAGCGCGCCGTCGCTGCCGCCGACCAATGGCAGCGGGGGGGCATGCGCCCGGGCGACGGCGCCATGTTGGGAAGGTCGGGGCGCCATGGTGGACAGCGCAGAGGGCGCCCCAAAGGCGCCGGCGGGGCCCGGGGACAGCCCGGGGCAGCCGAGGGCAAGGGCTGGGCCGCGGGGCCTGGCAGAGCCCGGCCCTGGCTGCCCGCAGCATGCAACCTTCCCCTCAGGCCTTACCTGGGTTTTACCCCAAATCGGTGACCGCGGTGCCAAAATCCCAGGTCGCTGCCCTCCTCGCTCAGGGCTGGACCAGGCCGCGATGGGCGGCGAGGAGAGCTGTCAGGATCTGCGCCAGCAACCCAACCGCCTCTTCCCGCAGGCGAGCAGAGGAGCTCTGCCAGGCATCGCCAGTCGCAGCTTGTGGGAGACAGAAGGCATCGGGCAGGAGCCTTTGCCAGGCTCCGAGGAAAGCACCTGCAGCAACCCACGGCCCTCACAACGAGAAGAAAATCTGGTGGCCAACAGCCGCGTTTGGTCAGTGGGCAGGTACTCCACGATGACGATGCAGAACTGATTTCGAGCTGCATGCCTTGCATAGTCAAAGAAAAAAAAAACAACAACAAAAAAACACCACAAAAACACCCCAAGATCCACCCCTAAAAAAATCAGATTCTTGCCATCTGCATGAAGAACAGTTCCTCTAGGGTGCAACTTTCAACATTAAAAAAACAAACAAACCAACCATAAAAACTGCACAGGCTACACCACTTGCTCTGCATGCCCTATTTGAGCAAGCAACTGTGAAGGCAGGGATGTGCGGTGGGAGACGCTTGGAGCGCAGCCACAAAACGCAGCAGCCACCCATGCTAGCCACAGTTAGAACTAAGCCATGGGGAACTGGAGGCCCCACTGCTGTGGGGCCGCGGACAATGCCAGGCTTTATCACAGCAAGTCAAATGGAAAGAATGGGAAATTGCCAGCTGGAACCCATTAACTAAAATATTTGCCTTAATGTGCAGAACTCACCCTCCCTCCCCATATTCAGAGCAATGACAGTATTTACACAGCTGTTCAGAAATACCCAGAAGGTTCCCGCCCTTTGTCTGGTAAAACATGACAATGATTTTCTGCAAACTTTACCAAATCCTAGACATTTGCCACTGAGGCCTCGTTCCTGTATTTTTCACCAACCCGGTTTAGCTAAACAGGGTCAAAACGCCTGCAGCATTCCTCAGCTGGCTGCTGAGCCGACACACCTCTGCCCCTCATCTTCTGCCAGAACTCCACTTTCCTTCTGCCTGGAGAGGGAGAACTGTCACAGTGCAGCAGCACGGGCACTCGTCTGCCCGCACAGTGCTGATCCATAGCGCACTGCAGCTCTGCACTCTCCTGCTGGAGATTTACCTTTGGTAAATCTTCCCCTTCAAATATATTTATCCTTTGTGTTAAAGGTCATCCATAAAAACAGACCAATTAAAATTGAAGGCCATTTTATTGTCATAGCAAATATCAAAATAAAAAGGCTTTTAATTCAATACGTAAGATCAACAACCATACTGGTAAAGCATTACCATGCTCCTGCCAGCAATTCCCAGATACCAGCAATGCCAGAAACCTGTATTTGCTTTGTTAAACAGTGGTTTTAAAATTCAGATCTTCATTTCAAGACTGCAAGATTATGGAGATTATGACAAAATGACAGTTAAAGAGATAAATGGAATAAAGATTTACATGTAGTGACTACTCTGGAAATTTAAGGAAATTATACACATAATGAAGAACCTGAACAAAAAAGTAACAATCAATTTTGGCTTGTAAAGACCGGTATTATTTCAACTTTGTTTTTGCTTTTTTCACTCTAATTACTTCACTCTAGTAATTTAACTAAATTACTTGGTTTTCAATGATGCAGAATCATGAAGGTTCCATAACGGTTTAAAAATATGGGTTTGAAATTAATAATACTGGTTACTCCTTTTTCTATTCTCCCCCCTCCTCTGAGAAATACTTTAGCAGTAATGTTTTCAATTAAAAAAAAAAATCCTGAAGACCTACTTATTACAAACTATTGTTTTACTGTAAAGTCATACAAAAACATACTTTATAATACCACTTTGGTTTATTTGGGTCTTTTCATTAATGAAAATACTTGCATAAAAAGTAGGTTTTAGTTACTCACGGAAATCCTTGATGTGAATGTAGAACAATCCGAAACAAACAAGATCACCCTCAAAGATTTAGGTACTATTACCCCAATCCTAAATTTCTGCTATTCCCTGTTCATAATCTTCCTGCAGAGACCTATTTATAAAAGCAAGTAATATCACAGCCTACCTATTGATGCAATTTTTTGACCACTGTGTTTTCTAGTGTAGTACATCAGTCTGGAGATGGAACTTTCCTTAGCTCAGATTTTCCAACAAATACAAAGATGACATATAGGAGATGGGACTTTTCTCCAGCAGAAATTGATGGTATCTTTTATTTTGCATTTTCAAGTATCATCTATCGTTCTCCTAACAGGAAAAATAAATGTGAAGTGAAAATACTGGAATGAGCAGCAGAAATTCATCAAATTCCTATCTTAGTGTGACTGCCTTACTAAAAAGACTTATTTAAAACACTGAAGAGTGAAACCAAGAGTAGTAGGTAGCAAGCATTTGGGGCACAAGACCATAAATTCAATAGGTTGGTCCCTGACCAACTTAGTGCTTACGCTTTCATCATCTTATATGGATACATTGGCCGCAAATTATAACAGCAATTAATAAACAGGCTCTTCTGCCAAGTGGCAGATGGATGTGGGGGAGAGGAAGAAAAAAAATTCTCCAACCCTGAACTTTTGTCTTAACACCCCCTCAAGTTTTGCATGTGTGTAAAACAAAAACCTATTACGTCTTTGCATCTGGTACGTGAAGAATTAATCGGTTTTCTGAAATGAAAGGTACATTACATAGCATTGTTCTGAGCAAAGAATGAAAATTTCTTTGAACAGTCCAGAGACAAGAGGCTGTCATCTTTGCCCTGTAGGTTTTTTTTCCCCTCATACTTTGTGTCCTTTGCTACTAGCAAATCTTCCTCCCAAGGTCTATTCTTAAAAATTCATTTCAGTTTACCTGAACATCCTCTTTCTAATATGACACTACAAACACTGAAATCCAGTTGGTCTTGCAGACCAGCAGATGATGTACTGTAATGACTGTGGGACTAGTCATTCAAGCAGTTACTCACTAGCAAGGCTTTTTGCAAAGTCAGGGTCCCTGAGACAAAAATTCTTTTCTCTCTAGTTTTTCTAACTATGATGACTGTGACAAGTACCACATTTGCACTCCGGTTTCACCAAAAGTTAAGTCCAATTAGCCATTGGCAGGATACTGCCTCCACCTTAGCATACCTAAGCCCCTCACCTAGCAGATAAACTGCTGGCAAGAACTACAACATTCTGACTCCCCTTTGCCCTCCCCAAATGTGACAAATGGAAAACAAACCAGTGTTAAGATGCAGAAAATGAGCAGTTTGGGCCACTACCTGTGTAACATGTGGTCTAAGGCTTAGATCCCCCCCAGGATACTTAGGCAACCTGCAGCACTTAACTACAGCTACTACAACTGAAGTTCTGTAACTCACTGTGCACGTGGTCTTAGCTGCCCTACTGAGGCAAAACACACTAGCTTAGACCTCAGTAAAAAGTGGTTTGTGTATTTGCTACACCTTGCACTCAGCATGGGCCTGGAGTGTACACATGGACTGTTAGTCCCAGCGCCCCAGACCACAGGCAGTGACCCACCATCTGGACAATGTCCGGGCCTTCAAGCAGCCAAGAGTAGTGTACAAAAGTCTAGCACCTTTTTTATTGAAAGGGGTTTGAAATTAAGTACTGGAAATTTCCAACTAGAAAAAAAAAGTTCATAGCAGCAATCCCCCTCCCACCAAAATCTCAAAACTTATTTACTTTCAACTGCTATAAACCACCTCAAGTACCCATCTAAGCTGGCTGCAGAACAAATAGCCTACCTAGCCCCTCCGGAATAACTGGGTCTATTAGCCCATCAGCAGGGAGAGGTGCCATCTAGCAGACATATGTGGAGCTGAGTGCTTAGAAGTTACCAGAAAAAAAAACACCCCATAAATACCAAGTCATTGTGTCTAATTGTCATACAAAAGATTTAGAGGATTAAGTCTTATTTTTCTCTTTCAGTACAGGAAAGGGGGAAAACAAAAAGGAACTTCCCAGTTCATGTTTCTTTTGATATAAAACAAATATAAATGTTTCTTTTCAGTTGATATTATGAAGCAGTTTTGTGTCCTCACTGCTTGCTGCCCCATCCTCTTCGTGGATTCCTTCTGCCAGTCCCTCTGCAAATTTAGTCTGGCTACCTGCATAGTCCATGAACATGTTGGGAATATCTTTGCCAAAATATATCTTGCTGTTTGCTGCAATAGCCTTGTATTTCATCAACTGCAAGTACTCAGGAGTTAACTTCATCTGCACAAAAAAGAAAACAGATCACCAACAGCTCAGATTCATTCAAAAGCAAATTTCTATCATGAGCATACAAGGCATCCACTTTTCCAGAACACTAGTGGGTACGCTCATCCTCTCTCCAGCTGAAAAGATGAAGTACCCAGAAGGCAGCTCTCTTTCAGCATGTCTAAGCAAAGCTCTAAATCCCAGTGACTAAATGGCAAAATGAGAAAGTGATGGAAGCAGCTGGGGAAGTGTTCGATCCAAATGTACCGCAGAGATGGAGATGCTCTAAAGCACATAACTCACTGAAAGCTCTTGCAATGCAAGCTACTAGAAAGAAAATACGACTAGATTTTTTTCCACAGAGTAGATTGCTTCAGAAAGCAGAGATCATTCTTTCAGGATAATGACATTATACCAGAGAGAATGAAGTAACTGGGACAGAACTTGTACACAAACATCTCAGACCTCTGTCCATTCTTACCGACCCTTACAAAACAAAGTCTTCCTGCTGGGACATTCTGGGAACTTGCTGTAGGCAGTAACAAGCCTGGCAAGTGTATCATATGATTTTTCTTTTTTTCTTTTTTTTTTTTTCCAGGAACAAGGCTTTGCCAGGCTAATTAGTTTGGTATATAAGAGAAGCTCCATTTGTTTTTTACCTGAATGCTTGTTTGCTCTAAGCCTGTCACTTGAGAGGTCTCCCTGCCTTGATTACTTTCCAGCTTGCAGATTGAAATGGATCAACATTTGTGATTAAAAAGCATGAAAGGGCAACATTGAAACTGATATTCTATCTAAAGTGGAAGCCACGGCACCATTAGCATCTAGCAGAGCTGTCTCCAGACATAACCAGGTATTTCATATACCTGACACAAATTTATCTGTCCAGAGAAGGAGAATTTGCAAATTAGAATCTAATCATTGTTCCAGTCTCAAAGATAACTTTTCTGTCTCTGTTTTGCTTTTTGACTTAAACAACAAGACACAATGAGCCATCAATAAAGACAGACTGCTCTTTTGCTGAGTTCTTCTATACAGCCTAATGTAAGGAGCCCCGCTTCAAGGCACAGCATAAGGAAATAACAATACCTTGTTAGCCTCGGCAACTTTCATAGCAGTATAACATTCGGCATCAGCTCTTGCCTTCTCTCTTGCAAGAAATGCAGCATCTGGAAGAAAACATATGCTCCCACATTCAGATTCTTATTTCCAGTCACATTAGCACCATTTGCAGCTGGAAAATTTTTAAAGCAGCCAGTACCACATCTAAACTGTAAGGGATACAACAAGGGGAAGAGGGAACAAAATGGGAAACCCAGAAATGGGATCTCCCTTTACATCTAAAATGCTACAGGATGATAATATTAAATAAGTAAATTTTATCTGCAACTGAAGACCTCAAAGCATTTTATAAACATAAGGTTTTTATTACTACCCCGTCACACAGGCTGAGAATATTCTTTCTTCTCTAGCCAGCCACTAACTCTCGTGCTGCAAACGAAACAACTGTTCCACTGCAAAAGTGGTATTTACCCAAGACATTTGCACAGGACTCCAAGAACAGCACAGCAGACTGCTGTACAGATGAAGTCTGTGGCTGTGAATGCAATTCCCCAGATGGGATTGTGTCTGGGATATTGAGGTTAAGATTCTGGCACACAGGGGCAGGCAATTTTAACCTTTACAGGCTCTGCCCCTTGGACAGATGTTGGAGAGCTGTTTTGCAGCAAAATCAGCAATTCCGTAAAGGGTCTGATCCTGCAGGACACTGAACTTCCCTGACTCCTAGCAAAGACATTTAAGGAAAAAAACACTTGCCTTTTCTGTATCACATTCCTTGTTTTTCCTTCTGACTTTTTATCTGTCAGATGACACTGATGTGATTATCAGGCCATCAAGTTAAGGCTAAGGTGAGTTTAATCTGGCTGGTTCAAGGTGATCTCTTGACATTCCTCCCACAACAGGGAGCCACACATTTGTAATACATGCTAGTCTGGATCTGAGAGTGGCACAGCTAGATAAGCCATTCATTTACCTATATTAGCAGGGAGTCCTGTGAGCAACTACACCTAAAATTGGATGGTTTGTCCTAAGACTTCCTCTCTTTCGACTAATAACCAGAGTGGCCTCTGTCAGGGACACTAGAAAGAATGAGGGAGACCTGAATCCTCTACCAGCATGGAGTTGAACTGACACCTGGTGACATACATTTGTAAGAAATAAAAAACATTGTATTTCTGCAAAGAACTTCATAATGAGAAGCTTCTGATCTGTAAAACTCTTAACGGGCTCCTCAGTGGGCTTCTGCAAAGCTTGACGGGACCTGTAATGAACAGAACTGAAAACAAGGCCTTGCTACCCTGAGCTGGAAATGCAGACCCCTTTCATGTCCTGGAATTTGATTAATAAAGCATTGTATTGGACGGGTGAGGGGACCCCCAAGATTTCAGGGTAATATTATAGGATGCTCCTGCTCCTCAGAGTCTGCACCCTTAGCCAAAACCTGGCATAACTTCTTTTAGGAAGATGTTAGCTTGCCGTTCCCTTCCTCCATACTTCACACACACGTGCTCCTGTGTGGAGGCAGGAGTTGGACTCGATGATCCTTGTGGGTTCCTTCCATCTCGGGATATTCTATGATTCCATGATTCTTCTTGACCACTATACTTTCTGCACATATGTTATAGGAAAAATGACCAAAGAATTTGGAGTCAAGCTTCACTGACTTCATCATTGTCCAAGTATCCTGAATACCTTGTACTGCTCTGACTGATCTGCCTGCCCAAAAACTACACTGCAAAATACACTGTGAAAATGTTGGGAGAATCTGAGCATTCAGACACGCTTAGTCAGAACTGCAACATATTACATAAGGTACCACAAAATGTTCTCACAAAACCATACACGGGGACTGAATTGAAAGACCTTTTACCACTAACTTCACCCCTGTAAATGTCAGCTGGGATTGAAGAACACAGTTAATACACACATTTCACTGTGCTGATTCAAGAACTACCTAACTCCATGGTGAAATGCTTCGGGATCTTTAGATAAAAGTCACTACAGAACATTTATTTATTGGAAGTTATCATTCACCTTCAATCTCTGAAATTCGTTTCTCCGTTTCTTTTTCCATCACTTTCTGTCCATAAGTTATTTCGGCAACTTGCGCAATTTTTTCTGCCTCTGAAATGAAAGAGAACGTGTCCACATTGTCATCACGCAGTCTTCCTATTGCCAGAAGCAACTTTACCCATGGAAGTCCCTCCCACTTTCTTCTGGTGGCAGTAAATTGTGGGGAGAATTTTCAGCCCTCAGGTGTCAGCCTACATTTGCGGGTAAAGCTGGAACCCACCTGAGTTTCTCTGGAAGAGCAGCAAAAAGATGCAGCAGAGAAATCACCCAACAGTGAACCAGGTGCATCCCTCCCTCCCTTCCCAGTGTGGGTTCTGTTTGCTGCCTACCCCACTCACACACCGCTATAAGCCACTGCCTTCAGGCGAAGATATACAGACCAATGAGGGCCTTCTTCCTTTCTGTCTCCGCTTCCTTCTCTACCACCTTCTGCTTCTGTGCTGCAATCAGTAGCTTTGTCTTCTCACTCTCCCTAGCGAGCCAGAAGAAGCCAGTTACAAAATACGAGCTTATGAAGTGGCTTGGCCTACCACACCATCAGGACGAGCCGTTGGCTTAATCCTCCTTCAAGTATGGGTTTAGGGCAGGCAGCAACAAGGAAGTGAGTGCATGTACCTGCAGAGTTTTTTTGTTTTTTTTTTTTTTAAACCAAAGCATCTTTTCCTCCCCTTCATAGCAGGAAGATTTTTCATTCACAATTGTCAAGATTGTGTGAAACATTCCCCTGCTACTCTCCACAGGCTGCCACAATGCCTTCCAGCAGAGGCAAGTCACAGAACAACATCTTGACTATACACGTGTAAGTTTAGTGGGTTACTATTAACAAAGACACTATTAAAACAAAGTGAGAAATTAAAATCTTGTAGAAGTCTTGCCCTCCCAGATGGTTATAACTTTCTCACATGATAGATGTATATGGCTTTGAAATCACCCTTCATTCAGTCAAATGGGTCTGTGCATTTTTCATGCTAAAGCCTTTTCTATCTTACTGCTTTGTGCACACACTAAGAAGTTTTAAAAGTATGTGTGTGTATACATATATGCAAAAGAATTTAAATACTCTGCTCCTGCTCCCAATCAGGGAAAAGAGATTAGAGTCAAGAGCAAGTCCTTCTCAACTGGATTTATGGCAACAGATAAGAACAGGCTGATTTAGGATTCTAACCTGACCTTACTGCACATGACTTACCATGATACCAAAAGGTCAAGCAGAATGGATGGGAGGGATCTTATTCTGGCCTATGCAGACTCTGTTGGCAGAGTGCTCAAAGAACATAAGCATTTCTGAATGATCAAGTGCAATAAAAGGCAGCTGGCTCACAGCATTGAATAGGGATCAGTATGTCAAGTGCTATTAAAGAAAGTTATTTCAAAGCTTTGCAAGTCTTCAGTCTGTTGAATCAACAGTTTCTCCTTCCTAGTCAAACAGCAGGATTAGTGGTGGAATCTATCCACCTGCCACTCACTCACATGCTCTGGGAGGCGTTTTTAAAATAGGGCCAGTGTCAAGGGGAAGGAGGCCCCAGGCAAATAATTCCTGTGCTTAGGTGTTCAAAATGGAGAAATACCCTAACTCAGCAGTGACCTGCCAGCCACTTACAGTGACAGACACATGCTTATCTGGTGCAGCCTCACCAGACCCTTTCTGAATGGCAGCAATGCAGCACGAGGCTGAGCACAAGCCTGGCAGAGGGCACTCTGCTCAGTACACGCTGTGAAAACACATTAATCTGGATGACCAACTCCTTTTGGTAACACAAAGGTGTAAGTCTTAGGCACTTACATGAGCTCATAATTCCTCCGGATTGTTTCAGGGATGTTTGGCTTTGTAACTCGAACTGCCTGGAAAGAGAGACAGAAGAAAACATAGGCAAGCAGCCAACAATCAAAAGGCAAATGGCCCTGAGGCTGCAGAGGGTGGGGGAGCTAACACTTATGGTGAGCTCTGCCAGACAAAGCTTTTACATGCTGCAGAAATTGTGACCAGCTCCAAACTACACAGAGCATCACTGAACAGAATGATCTCCTGACATGACACGAGGTTACAACCTGAGTAAACTAGTACCCAGGGTAGCACCAAAAGAAACACAACACGGCAAAGCTAAAAGGGGACAGGAAGGACACCGTTCTCATTCCTCACATTAAACAAACTCTGTACTTTAAAGCAATTTTCTAAAAGTTACAGTTTCTTATTTCCTGTTAGCCCTTAACCCTCATGTCTGTACATCTCCAAGCAGAACCCTGATTACCTGTATAATTAATCCAGGGGCCATTGTAGTTAGGTCTTGCTGCAATGCCAGTTTAAGGTTTTCATCAATCTGATCTGATTGGAGGGAAGAAAAAAAAAACCATAACTAAAAGCCCCACAAATGCAGCTTGCTGCCAACAGGTACAGAATTAGCTGGAACAGCTCAGATTTCTTATTCCTGGAAAGTAAGTAGAAATGTAAGCTTGATATAGAAGTGCTGGGCTGAGAAAAGACCACCCCTGACCTCAAGGCAGGTTCACATCTCAGCATGTCAAGCAGCATTGACCAGTGGCAAGAACTTGGGAAAGACTATAGGAACATAGCCAGCATAAAATGAAGCTCTTCCAAGTTTCCAATAACCTGCAATTTGGACTCTTTTGAAGCTAGAAGCAGCATTTTTATGGTAAAGAATCTCTGCTCTAACCCACCTTCCCAACCAGATCCTGAAGTAGATGTGGTCCAGTTAAATCATGATTGATTAGGAACTGTATCTATGTCAGCAGCAGACAAAGAAAATGGAAAGGCAGAAATGTAAAATGGCTGCGTTAGTTATTTTAATAGGCTGCAAAAATTTCATCAGTAAAGCCTGTTTGGCTCAATGCATAACAGTTAACTCCAGCAGAGCTAAGAAATTTCAAAAGGAAATACAAAACAAAACCCTTCTTCATTGAAAAGCTCTAAGGACAGCAGTGTTTCCAGTTGGGGCCTGCTCAGAAATGCAAAGGGAAAATAAAATCTAATAGCCTTGAAAGTGATCACATCGCACTCCTTGACTATTTGCTTTGGTCCCAGTTTAGCTAGCTGGAACTCACACTCATAATGAAGTTCAGCCAGGAGTTTAGGAAACAGCTGTTATCAGTTTCCTGCACCTGCTTGCAGATGTGGGGGCAGAGAATGACATAAGTCTGCTTGAAACAGGCTGTGCCCCATTTCATAACTCTGGAGCCAGAAAACGGTCAGCTCAGACTGAGAGAGTTACACAGGGGTTTATACAAGTTCCTTCTGTGCAAATTGGTTGTCTTGAGTCCATTTCAAGCAGTTGTCATCAGCAGCTGCCGACATCTGGAGTCTCCATCGACAAAGAATTGGTACATTCACCAGCAGTCCCATAAAGGAACAGGAGGGGAACTGAGCCCTAGTTCTACATTTTGTGCAGAGGCCCTGTCAGAAAGGGGATAGCCGGGCGTCTTGGAAAGCCCTATTTAAACAGAGAAGTGGTTTGCAAACACCTTGTGCTCTTTCAAACACTTGGAACTCAAAAATCCCAGCCACTAATTCTGTCAATTTTGGGTCCAAACTGTTCACAGCAACACTTCACACGCAGCCAGCGCTGCTGTACTGCCAGATGCTGGAAGGGATTTCTTATCACTCCAAAGCCATAAAGAAAACACTCAGCACTGGCAGTGACTGGCCTATTTCTACCAAGAAGCCACCACTTTTCTTCAGGTTGTCTCTTGTAACACGCTCCAAGCATTTGTGCTGCCCGATTTCCCACCGGTCTGAAGAGAGGAAGGGAAGGTCAGCAGGCCCTCGCCATGCAGCCCTGCTTTCTAGCACTCATTTGCAGTGCCCAGGAACCGCAGCAAGGTGCGTGACACGCAAGTTATCAAACCCATAGGACTTCTTGTAACAGCAAAGAGTAGAAGACTGGCTTTTCCATCTGGACTAGCAAATCCTGCAACTGATTCAACCAGTCACATTTGCTAAACACACATAATACAGCAGAATTACTACTCCCTTCCCTAAAACCCTCTGCTACTACTGGCAGGTTTACGTTTTTTTTTTGTTGTTGCTATAATACAATGAAGCACTCAGCGCCAAAAGATAATAAGGAGTAAATAACTGCAACTGATTAACAATCCTGATTCCAAACAAAGCAGACACTAGATTAATATGTAAAAAGTCCACCAACTGGAGCTAGTGACATCTGTACTGGCAGACCATGCAAATAGCTTGCAGAGACAACATTCAAGGAGCCATCAACCTGAGAGTGAAAGGTCAGAGAGGCAGCTCACCGAACAGCTCAATGTAGACCTCCTGCAGTGTGTGGACACTGCAGAACTGGTTCAGCTCATGGTGAATCTTGTTGAAAATGAGAGCTTTGTCATAGTCAGCAGTGTAGTTCTTCACTATGTCATATACTGCAAAAGAAGAAGTGAAACTGGCGTTAACAACTGGGACAGAGGGATGCCCCAGGCTGGGCTGGGTGTTTGCAGTGGAAAGTTTATGGCTCAGTCACAGCAACAAGAAACGCAGTGCCAGGCCGAAACAAGGAAAGCACTCACAAGAGAAGGCTGCACCACAAACAACTACTTCATTCGGGGGAGTATCAATTAGTGTTAGTATTTCATCACACCCTAACCAATATTCTGTCACACGCCTTGCAAACAGAATGACATCTTAGTAATAGCAGCTCTCTCTACATGATCTGCAAATCTCTGTCCTGCAGACACAAGTTGTGTCCGAGTTGCAGAATACACAGACTGCGCGGCCTATGCACAGCACGGGAGGGGCATCCTCCAACTCAGGTAAGACAGGGGTCTCAAAGCAGGCCACCGATGACCCAGGCAGTTATACCACACCTGTAACCAACAGGACATGACAAAAAAAAAAAAAAAAACAATTTGTAAAAAAGGCTGCACAGGTCATTTTCCTTGTGTGTCAGATTCCAGCCTTCTGCTCGCAGACACCCTGTCTCTCCTGCCTCTTGCACACCTCATTATTCAAATCAGAAGTTCTTCACTGAAGCATAAAGCCCAGTGGGGTCATAATAATACAAATAATAAAAGTGATGGATGGTATTCAGGTGTTAATGAAGCAACCAGTAGCACAGAACAAGTACGTGCAAGGAGTAAGATAATAAACAGTGTCTGCGAGAGCTGGTTTAAAGTTTAAACCAAGGAAGTACAGGGCTCCCCAAGGCACAAAGGACAATACCTGTGGCACTCCCCAGCCCCAGATCAAAGCACGAGCAGGCACAACCTCTTCACCTCATCTCGCACTAGCAGGAGAACAAACACCGCTCTCGATGGCAGGATTCGCAGGGTCACAGGGGAAGAACTCACCTGCACTTTGGATCAGGAAATTCACCACCTCAATTCTGTCAAAATAAATCATCACTCCTCCACTGCAAATAGAAGAAAAAAGAAAAAAGAAAAAGGGGGGGAAGTTTGCTGGAGGCCAAATGCTCTGCCCTGCCGCCGGACAGCTTCTGAGCGGGGGACACTCCCCTCTAGCGGGCTGAGCGCGGCATTCACAGCCCTCCGTGCAGCACCACTGCGGCACTACGCAAACCCCCAACACCCCTCGCCTCGTTCCAGGCTCCTCGTTTCTTCAGAAACCGGATCACAAAATGCGAGCCCAGCCCTAGAAAAATCATCTTTTTAGGGGCTATCATACGGAAATACAGACTCCTGGTCCTTTCCCGATTTGTCTGTCCTATAATATCACACAATCCACTTTATTCTTGTGCTTCAGTTCAGACAACCACAGTAAAAGTAACTTATTTACAGAAAGAACACAAACTTCATAATATTAAATTCTTGCACATAAGTTGCTACAAAAAAGCTGAGAGTGGAACATGCTCTGAAGCTAACCATAATGCAGCCTCTGTCACCAAGAGTGAGATTACCAAAGCAGATGATGCCAACAGGAATTAACTCCAAACGTGGAAGCTCAGGGAAAGTGAGCAGTACAGACGCTGAAGATGGCTGCACAGAAACCCAGCTTCTCAGAAATCTCAGCAGGGCAAGGCGTTACACAGCCTTTCATTGGCTTTAGTTGGGGTGGTGGTGGGAAACCCAGTCCGTGAAGACCGAACCACACATTTTAAAGCATGCTGGTGCAAGGAGGAGGGGAAAAGGGGAAAGAGGAAAAAGGGAAAGGATCAAAAGGCGCGCAGCAAAAAAGGAGAACCGTGGGGGATAACATGTGAGCATCTCACCTGGTACCACAGGGCACATTTTTCACCTCATCCGTCTGCAGCGTGGTCTGAACGGAGAGACATTTAAGGAAGGGCCCGTAAGAGCCGGGCTCCGCGCTGCACGGGCGCCGCTTGCTCTCGGGCACGCCCCGCAGCCCCCGCTTTGTGCCCGCCGCCCCGCTCCGTGCCCCCGGGGACGGCGCCACGAGCTCGGCGCGGCCCCGCA
>VXAA01005292.1:66703-79242 GCA_013399115.1 Anseranas semipalmata
GGGGGGTGCCCGCTCCGGAGCGGGGCCGTGGCGGCGGGCACGGCGCTCTGTCCCACTCCGTGCGGGCCTCGTGTCCGCGGAGACCCCCCCACCGCCCACAGGAGGTTCTCCCGTGAACTGGCCTCTCGCTCGCGCACGGGAAACATCGCGCTGCACCCCCGGCCCTTCGTGCCCCCCGGCCCGAGGCCACCCCGGCGGGTCCGTGTCCCCAGCTGTGCCCCCCTCAGCCTCCTCCTCCCGGGCTCGAGACGTCCTAAGCAATCTGTTCCCCATTTGGACCGAGCCTGGCCAGACAGAGGGGCAACAACAGGGAAAGTGACAGAGCATGCAAAAACATATTAAATCTTCCGTGTCTATAATTGTTGAAGGGGACTTAAAAAACATAGGAGAGACGTATAAAATGTCAATAAAGTAGAATAATTTGATCTTTACAGTTGATAGATCTCCTAGGGTTATATATAACAAACCTGTCAGAAGGATTCAGCGCCATTTAGAAACAGGGAATGAAATATCTGCTATATTTGTCAATCCAAATTTTACAGCTCTTAAATAAGCGCAAAAGGGCGCCAGAGATGAAATACACCCTGTATTAGATTTTTTAAAAATGCTTGCCCAGATTTAAGGCCCTGATAAAATGTATTAAATCTTTAAAGGTTTTAATGAATCTAGTATGTGTTTCATAAATCAAGAGCCTCTGCTCAGCCCCCTCTCAGTTTAATAAGGGTAAACTAGGAAATTGCTCTGAGCTGAAGCAAAATACATTCATATAATATTGAAAAGTAATAGATTTTTAAATGTGGGGTGTTCTGGCTTGCAGGCGAGGTTTTGCTTCATAACATCAGCGCTATATCATTACCCTGAATGGGAAACCATCTGTGGCCACGTGTTTAACAGCATCAAGATGTGAACTAGCACAAAGGTAAATATTATTTATAATAATCCTGAAAAAAAAGCCAAAAAAATCATTACTTCTAGACCTCGGGCCAGGAACATTCAGTGGTGTCTGTGCTGTGACTCTCTGGTTTTTAGCAGCATGGACTTCTTTTACACTAACAAATGGTTTATTGCACTCACTTCTCACTGGCACTCAAAGCCTTTTTCATCTCTGTCCCGTTCCTCCCTGTCCCACTGAAGTGGAGCCCATGTAAAAATATTTTGCGGGTTTTACTGCAAAGATTGAGAGGAGTTTGAAGGTCTTTGAAATGCTCTCACCAACACTGTCACCCCCAGCCCTGTTACCTGTCCCGCTGCGCCAGCCTGGGCAGGAGGGGACGGGACCAGACAGCACAGGGACTGGGACCATCCCGGTGCTGGTGGCACCAGCCCGGCGGGAGGCGAGGCTGGGACCCACAGCAAGCGTTGTGTAAAAGTCTGTCTAACCTCATTAAGTGTCACAAGTAACAATACCAAGCTGGCAATAAAGGCAATTTCGAGCCTGTTGGCCATTAATCACCGCCTGACAGTTGTGAATAGAGGTGGAAAAACTCTGTCCTCATGGTTCCTGCTTTGGCGTTTAAGGTTACCTCCACGTGCAGCCATGCGGGGAGCAGTGGGGCGGAAAGCTCACACTCACCCAGTCCCCATCCCATCCCCATCCCCATCCCCATCCCATCCCATCACATCCCACCCCATCCTCATCCCCCGGTGCTCCCAGCTCCAGCACATCCCCCCTCACCTCCCCAGGCTCGGCCACTCCTGGGGGAAGCTGCTCTAAAAGGCAAACCTGGCACTTTGCTAACCATGATGCCTGATAGCTCTTTAATAAGATGTCTGTAAAGTGCCTCAAAGTTGGAGCGAGCGCTGTACACACTAAGCGGCTGCCTGGCTGCCCCAGCGCCCCCAGAGCCGGGGCTGGATGCGGCGCGCTGCAGCAGGGCATTGGCGGGGGCCAGGCGGGCACAGTGCTGAAAATGCATAAAACCCCAATTTGGGTTGGATGGGGAGGAGAGACAAAGCTTCTTCCCAGCCTGAGCCTGAAGGAGCCAGTGAGGCTCGTGGGGCTGCAGGATAGTACGGGGTGCCCCAGCCGCCCTGCAACAGGGTTTTGAAAGGGAAAGAAGGTGGGGAGAGAGAGGGCGTGGGGGGAAGATACTTAACAAATTAAGTCTATCGAACGTTATTTGCAGATTATGGTGCAGAATTGTGTTAAAGTATGTCCGGGCTCATTACATGTCAGTGCTAACAATAAAGCACTTGGCAATCAAGGCAGTTCTCTGGCGCTGGCCATTAATCATCCCCTGACAGTCCTGAGCTGGAAACAAGGGAACTGCTCACATGTGCTAGATGCACCTATTTACCCGTGCTGTAATCACGGCAGGAAAAGTTTTCTTTGACTCCCTGCCTACCCGAGCCTCCCTGGCGGGGCGATAAGCAGAAGGGTCCTGGTCCTTATTTCACGTCCCGGCTATTTCGAGGGACATGGGGACATGCGGAGAACAAAGTTTGCATTTGAGCTCCGCCGTGGCGGGACACCTCGTGCCCCAGGGGAGCATCCCCTCGGGTTCCTGCACGTGGCATTTCGGAGGCGCTGCCCCCTGTGGGGACACTGGCTTTGCAGGGCTGGCCCAGGGGGGGCCATGCCGGGGGGAGCAAGCATGGAGCAGAGCTTGCCCTGCAGATGCTAGTGCCGTGGCCGGGTGCCAGGGTGCCAGGTCACCCTCCCAAGAAATAAAGAAGCAATGTTTCCAGCTCCCCAGTGCTGTTTTCTAAAGGGAAATGATTAATGGTGCTTGGAAACCACAATTCATCCCAGGAAAGAAAGTAGGTTTACCCGAAACATGCGTGAGAATTAGCGCGCGGATCAGCTCCGAGGGCAGAGGAGGGAAGCTCCGGGCGAACAGAGCCCCTCTGTGCGCAGGGGAGAAGCCCCGGCTGGCGACGCTGCGGCGACGGTGGGGCGGGAGCAGAGCCTGGGTGCCCAAGTGCCATCGTGGTGGCTTCGTCCCTGCGTCTGCTGGCAGCAGAGAGGGTCACGGTGGAGGAGAAAGGTGATCTCAGCTGCAGGACCCCCGGCAGGGGGAAGACAAGCCCCTGCCAGGGATGGATGTTGCTGGTGGGACCCAAACTGCTCGTTCCCAAATGTCCCCACGGTGCCGGGGACCAGGAAGAAGCAGGAGGGGCTTTGCACCAAGAAACGGCAGATTTCCTATCTGTAAGTGCCAAATGCTTTAGCAAAAGCTGATCTTCAGGCACGGGGCAATAGCCTCGCCCTGCTCCTGCCCAGGGGGAACCACTGGGAGGAGTGGGGCGGTGCTGGGGTGCACCACGGCAGCAGGGAGCGTCGAGCCATCGCAGCGATGCTCCGGTTGTCCCTGTGACAGCCAGGCTGCAGGAAACCTCAGAGAGGTTTTCAGGCATGAATCCTGACTGGGATCCAAGCAGCTGTGCTCTCCCCGCCTTGGGGCTGTGCAAACGTTGGGCTGGGGACAAGAGCAGCAAGGGAAGGGGATGGGCTCCCTTGAAAGGAATGAGGGACAGGTGGCGTGGATTTATGGCCCGATCCCGGGGATAAAAACAAGAGTCCCTGCTCTGGATCAAGGCAGCGGCCACGCGCGGTCCTGTCCCAGCGAGAGGAGGTGCTCAGAAAGGGCTCCAGGCAGCTGATTTATTTGTGGGATTCCGGGAAGGGCCGGGGAAGCCTTGGTGAGGTGCTGAAGCCCAGGTCAGGAGTCAGCGGTGTCTTGGTGATATATTTAGAGCGGGATAATGCGAGTGACAGGAGGAAAAAAAAATAAAACTCTGTGGAGGAGGTGCAGATACATTCCCTTGGCCAGGGAGTTAGTGGATGATCTGAGCCAGGGAACAGATAGTTGGATTTCCCTGGTTTCTCCCTTCAAATAAATCACAACTCCAGAGCCCTTTAAACTCTGCAATATGATCTGTTCCAATAAGGAAGGGAATGAAAGGCTGCGTCTCTCTGGAAGCCTCCAGAGCCATAAATCTACTATGTACAAACACATACCAGATTTCCAAGTGCATTTATTTTATTGTATTGTTTTAACAGAAAAATCAAACTGCAATAAACTCAGTCCCTCATTAGCTGTCTCTGTGTCCTGGCCAAACGCTGCTAACGAATAAAATCAGGACAAAGGAATGTGGCTGTCGGTCAAAAGCCCGGCCAGGCGCTGAACCCCTGAACAGCGCTTCCCTGCATCGGGGCAGCCAGGGGATGTGAGGGGCCGGATCCTGCCCTGCCTATAGCCGCGGCTGTGCTGGGTTTGGCTGCCCTGAGTCCAGCCTCCCTCCCTGGCTGGCTCCGCGGGGTTTTCTGTATTGGTTTGCAGTGGTCCCGGCTGCACCGAGCCCCGGTTTGGGCGGGGGTGTGCGTCCCCTGCCCCAGCCCGCTCCGGGAGGCTGAGCAGCCGCCTGCGTGCCGCAGCTTGCAAAAGTGCTCGTTAAGCACCGGGGCAAACAATCCCCGGGCTGGCACTCGGGGCAGTTTCAGGGCTGTCGGTCATTAATCATCCTGTGACAGTGCCGCAGGGTCCGGCTGCAGAGTGCGGCTCCCTGGGGACAGGAGAGCTTGGGGACGGGGACGGGGACGCACTGGCACTGGCGCAGCGCCCAGCTGGCTGCAGGGATCGGCATCGGGTTTTCCCAGGAGGGGGGTCCCGACCCAAGCCCCCACCCCGCAGGACCCTTCTGGGCTCTGCCATCCCCTGGGGTGGCCGGGGTCTGCATGACCCCCCCGGGACAAGGGACATCCAGAGCTCGATGCTGCACAGCACCACCACGCCTCTGCTCCTAGCAGCTGGTCCCTTCATGCCATGGCTGCAAGCACCATTTTTAGCTTAAAAACCAACAACAAGGAAACAAGCAGGGGTGGAGGGCAGAGAACCAGGCCCCGGGATGTAGGGGCACAAAGCAGAGACACCGGGGGACGTGTGCGGAGGGGTCCGGGCACGGAGCGGTGCTGAGCGCAGGAGATGCAGCACCTTGGTCTGATCCTGGAAAAAAGGAAAATGAACCCAGAGCTGCCCGAGAGGGAACAAGGAGGCTGTCCCCCAGATTTATGGAGCCGCAGTGGCCGGGGAGCCCCCCCAGCGCCCGAGCCCTGCCTCAGCCCACAGAGAAATTCTTTACTTATTGAATCACATTTGTCATCTCTAAATACATATGCAGGCCCGTGTTTCTGAATCCATAAACATCTTTAACTAACTCCGCTCAGCTAGGCCTCTTTCAGCAGTAATTTATATTTAACTTTTTCCATATGCGGGGCCTGTCGCGTTGGTGTCATTTCCGGGAAAACAGGGGGGACGCGGGGGGTGGCGTGTTTGGGGCTGCTGGAGCAGCCCGGCTGCTGGCACGGCGCGAGAAATCCACCCGGCAGAGCCAGTGCTCATTAATCATTTGAACTACTAAACTGCCAGCTCCTTTCAAGATCTTTCAAGAAGTGTTTTCACCCAAAATAGAGTTGAAAACGCGCCGGGCCCTACTTTCAGAGTCTCATCCATCTGGCCATTATGGGGAGTGTCAGGCGGCTCTGACAGACAAGGCTGCTCTGTTCGAGGGGCCCCAGCTCCCGCAACCTGTCATATCGCGGGGCTGATCGCAGCTGACAGCTCCATTTGTACCTACAGAAGAGATAAAAGCGCCCTTCATTGTGGCAGGCGGTGGCGAGGGATGAGCAGGGGCACCCCGGGGTGGGATGCAGGATGCTGACGGCATCCCCGGTACCCCACTCTGTCCCGGGGAGAAACCCAGCCCCTCTCCCCAAAACCCCATTGCTGCACCGTGCTGGGTGTTTGTGCAACAGGCATCACCGTGCAACGTGGGCTGCAAGATGGGGGGCTCTGAGCCCCCTCCCTCTGTGCCACAGCTCCGTGCCCTGGCACCAAGCATCCCTGCACTGAGCAGCCCCTGCAAAACCACGCAGGGCCCCGTCCCCGCTGGCTGCAGGCTGAGCCCCTCCGGCTCTCTCCACGCTCCCTGCGAGCGTGCTGCTCGCTGTACGCAAACCCCAAGCGTTCAGGCAGTGTGAGTCAGCCCCCAAAAATAACACGATGGGTCCAAGCACTTCGAGAGCTTCTCCATAGCACGAAGGGCTGCAAGCTCTTTCTCATGTGGAGGATGAAGCAGTGCAACTCTGGGGCTCTTGGGGACCTCGAGCTCTTCTCGCAGCTTTCCTGGGGAGAAACCCCTCCGAACCCTGGCTCCTTGCTCGTGGAAGCACGCAGCAGGGCTCCTCAGTGCCCACGCTGCGCCAGCTGCCACTGGTCAGAAAGGTTTGGGAACCAGCAAAGCAGCAATCAAGGGCAGAACACATTTCTGCAGCTGGAGGAGCAAGCGAGGCGCGCACCGAGCAAACGCTTCCCGAGCAGTTGTTCCTAATCTGAAATTCAGCCAGAGCCTAAGAAACGTGCATAAACACCAGAAGGCACGGAGGTCTTTTCAGCTCCATTCCTCAGTGGTAAATTCCCATTCCCACCCCTGCCTTGCAAGGGTTTGTTATCTGGGGTGGGTTGAGCAATAATTTTCTTAAAAACATGAGGTTGCTCCACGCCTGTGACAAATCAGCGGCTCGGCGTGAGCACGGCTTGCGCTTTGGTTCATGTCAGAGACATTTTCCACAGAACATGACTCTTTCCACTTTGGAAGCCAGACCTGGCCGCCGTCCCTCTGCACCCCACGGACGTCACTGAGGCTGTGCAGAGAACTGGAACAGAAACCCGTGAAGGTAACAATTGCTCCAGCAGAAACAATTAGTCACTCTTACAGGAGCTCTGCCCAGCAAAGCTCCCAGGCTCAGCACTGGGTTTGCAGCCAAGGCTGCAGTTACCAGCCCCATCCTTGTGCAGCTGCGAGCGGGGACAGCCCTGTCACTGTGCCGGGGCACGAGAGGGCTGAGTGTCCCCAAGTGCTGGCGGCAGAAAGGGGTCCTGTCACCACGCTCAGCTTGGGGAAGGCAGCAGAGGAGCGCAGCAGAAGCCAGCTCTGGATCGTGGCAAGCAAGCACGCCAGGAAAGAACAATGCAGCAAATCTCTCAAATGCTTCCATCTCCCCTCTCCTCTGCCCCAAGGATAGGAGCGCAGCGAAGGCGGCGAGGGCTGAATCTCCGCGAGAAAGCTCCAGCACGTCTTGAAGTGCTTCAGTCCCCCTCTCTTCTTTCCCCTGCTCTCCAGAGCCGCCCGCCCATGCCCCCTCTGGTGTGAGTGCTCACCGGGGGCAGGCACTGAGCACCCCGGGCTCCCACGGGTCCCTTTCTTTGTACCAGCAGCGTCTCCTCCTCCCGGTGAGGCACTGGTGGGCAGCAGGGACCAGCATCGCCCCGCAGCCCGGCTGCTGGATGGGGTCTCGGGATGGTGCCATGCGGTGGCTGGTGGAGATGCTCGAGCTGCTGTCGTGAGTCCTCTTGCAAATACAGAGGAGAAAACCAGGCCATTTTGGTTCTCTGATCCGGCAGGGTGCCCGTGGTCAGGCTGCAGGAGGCCTGATTTATAGGCGATTATAAAACCAGCCGAGGCCGCTGCGTCTGCTTGCCAGATGCCAGGGATGTCCTTCAGCCGCCGCCTGCTTGCTGGGCCGGCAGGGCTCCGGCTCCGGGTGCCGCAGGGACCATCCCGGCGTTTGGCACCACGAGGCACTGGACGTGCTGCACCTGCCCAGCGCTGAGCGTGCCATCCCGCTCAGTCCCTGCATCGGCGTCGCTTTGCCGGCGCAGCATCAGCTCTCGGCGTCTGTCTTGCAAAGGCACCCCCGGGGCCGGTCCATCCGCATGGAGGTCGCATTCCCCCATCCTGCCCCGTGCCCCGTGCTGGAAGGTGGGGTGAAGTCATGGCAAAGCTGCTCTGGGAGGTTTCCATAAACGCTGTGTTAGAAAACATTATGGTCTGTGGAAATCTGTTTGTTATTGTGAATTGAGCTCAAGGAATATACTCTGTAAACTAAGCTGTCAGCCGAGCGTCTCCCCCAGCATTCTCCAGCGAGCGTTTAGCTGAAACATTTGTGTATACAGAATTACGACTCTTCAGTTATTCATCATGATAATAAACAGAGAGATAACTATTAACCATGCATCACAGTAATGAACAGTATCACTTACACGCGCGCCGGTGTAAATCTGAGCGAGCGGGGCTGCGCTTTGCAGGGAACCAGCGCGGGCGCAGCTCAGCTGCAGGACCGGGGCGGTTTGCAGCCTGCCAATGCCCCCGTGCCCAACAGCTGTGCTGAGCCGGGTCGGACATCGCAGGAGGCGGCAGGAGCCATGAGCACGTACCATCACCCTGGGCACTTCCCAAGCCATAACCAGCAAAACCCGGGTGTCCTGTTATGGGGAAGATGTCAGCGCATCCCCGTTGCAAGCAGATGCCGGTGCCACTGGGAGGATTCGTACCGCACACCAGGTTTTGACCAGAGAAGTGACAGCAGTGGCTCTTCAGCAGTCACAGAAAGCCACGCGAAAACCTTCTCCCACGTGCAGCTTTCCAGGCGGTCGAGCACCCTCTGGACGCTTCCCTGCGCTCCTCTGGCTTTGGGGCTCTCTGAGGTCTTTGCTCTTCTCCACGTGCCTCCTCTCGCTGGTGCTGTCCTGCTACTGACATTGCCTGGAGGCAAACCACAGGACACCCCTTTATACTCACTCCCTGCTGAGCCCTCCTCCCTTGGCACCCCCTCCATCCTCCCGTCCCCAGGCTTGCTCTGCACAGCCCCAGCCCCAGCCAGGCACACCGCCCGCACCGCCCGAGGCTGCTCGGGGCTGGTGGGGACACTTCCCCACGCTCCTTTTCCCTGGGAAGGCTTTCAGGGCCAGCACTTACCTGCTGGAGCACAGGTGAGGGAAGCGCCAGGCTGTGGCGCGGGGCCCCGCTGCAAGCCTGGGGTGCAGCTCTGCACCCTGCTGCCCGCAGGCTGCCCCCCTGCAGCCCCGGCACGCAGCCCGCGGGGTCTCCCTGCGGGTCCGCTCGCAGCACCCAGCACCCCCGGAGCCAAGCCCCGACCCCTGGGGCTGCACCACTGGGCTGGGCGCGGGGGCACTGGCAGGGGGACAGGAGATGTCCCCAGCAGGGAGGAAACACAGAGCCTGTATTCTCCGGGGCTTCCACCAGGGCTCACGCGGAAAGAAAAGCCGCTTTATGCAGCTGAGAAACTTCTCATCCACCCACCATCGCTGCTGCTCCGGCCCTTGCCTCCACAGCCTGACCTGACCTCCTCTTGGCGGGCACGCACCAGCCCTTGAAGACTTTGTGCTCCGGTCAGTTCTCTGAAAGGCTTTGTGCGCCTGCGGGCAGACACCTCCGCATCGCCTAACAGCATCGGGGATTTGCGTGCAGGAGAGGAAGGAAAACAAAAAAATACGGCCTTGCTCTTTCGCTCACATATTTATTGGGTGGACAGATCATTTGTGGTCAGATGGGCTTCAGGCTTTACAAACGGGGATATTTATAAGGCACGCAGCACGGCGGAGCTGTTTTGCATGTGCGTCCAAGTCACTCCTTCCCCGGCACAAGGTATAATGTTGCCTTTGTTCAGCTGCCTTCGACGGCCGGGGCAAAGTGAAAGCGCACCGTGCTCTTCAGCCGGTGCCCCCTCCGCCGCACACAACAAAATCCTGCATGTTTTCCGTTTAAATAGCACACAGTCATGAAGTGTCCTGACTCCTTCCACACACACTGCGGCCTCAGCAACTGCTGCAATAAATCAATAGGAAAATAGAGGCTGCCAGTTAGACTAAACAAGTGCATTTGCAAGGATTGCTAACCCTCATTAATCACTCTGACAGTCCTAAAAACACATTTCCCCTTTAATGACTGTATTTGGATAATCAGTGCTTTTTCCTCCTCAGTCAGAGCCGGGGTAACTGACAGCTGGTGTTATTATAGCCGTCCACGGGAGAGCGCTGGGATCAGGGTCACCTGAGAGTCAACCGCTGGAGGTCTCTTGCAATTCAGGGCTAGCTGGAAAAGTTGTTGTTATGCAATAAGGAGGAGAGCTGCTTGCTGCCAACACAGCTTCAAACACACATTTCCCGTGTCCTAACACCCACCTGTGTTATCCGAGCCTCAGCCCGCTCCCAGCCCTCCCTATCCCACCTCCTGTCCCAAAAAGCACCCCCTGCCAGCTGGGTTTGAAAGGCCCTTTCTTGTTGCTCCGTGTTCCCTTTAGGTGACTTTTGCTTCCTGGAGAGGTTTGAAACCTTGCACATTTTTCTGTATAAATGATGCAACACATTAATGCACAGCACATTATGAAAATGGTAATTCAAACCCATACAACTCTAAATTAAGCCATACATTATCCGACCCACTCAGCCATATATTTTGCAGAAAGACAGGATTGAATCAAATCAAACTGAAACTGTGGAGTGCAGGTTGTTAGACAGAATGATTAATAAAGTGCATCCCAGTGCTCTTATTATAAAATTAATTCTGCAGTAACCTGGGCATACATTAGATAGGGAGTTATTTAATATATCAGCAACACAATAATTTCCTAGCAGATAAAGCCCCTGAGTGTCGACTGGTATCAGATGATACTTTGCAGTGTTTACACATTCTGGCCCCAGTGCTGCAGTCTTTAGGGAGGGGAAAAATATTCCTCGGGGAACCGTCTGCACGGCAGGATGTATCTCAGCAGCATCCAGGTCTGGCTGGAGGTGGAGGGAAGGTGCACGGGCTCGATTTTGGACCTGGGAGCAGCCTGGTGCAAGGAGGGGTTTGGGGAATGAGGGGAGACAGCCCCTGTACTGCAAAGGCAGCCTCACCTGGAGCTCTGCCCGCACGCGGGTGGCGCTGCCCACGGCCCCTTCGCCCCAGCCCCGGCTGCTCGCAGCAGCACCCCACCGCTGGCACGCAGCGCCCCGGCACCCAAGACCCAGCGGCCGCCGCGCCTTGCCATCGCGCATCCCGTGCACCGCGGCATTGCGGCATCGCCCTCCTGCCCCACGGTGCAGGGAGAGCCCGTGCACAGTCTCGCAGCGCTGGCAATGAGGATGTCTCAAAGCCCGGTGGAACAAAATGCCCCCGGCAGGGACTCGCGACAGGCGTGGAATTTCAGAGCCGCAGCGGAGGAGCCGTGATTTACGCTGGGGACCAGCAGAGCCTGAGCGAGGCCGACACCGAGCAGCTTTGCTGGATAGCACAGGGCAATACCCAGGGAGAAGCAACGCTGCTGAAGGGCAGAGGGGACTGGCACACCTGCAGATGCCCCCGTACAGCCCCGCAGCAGCGGGGACTGAAGCACGGGAGCTATTTGATGGCGCCCCAGCCCGCTGCCCCGCGACGCTCTGCTCCGAGAGGAGCACCCGCTGCAATGCTCAGAGCCAAAGGGATCGGCACCCAGCTGGGACACAGGGAGACAGCGGCACAGTCGCAGCAGGGTCTGGCACCCCTTGCCTCCCTCCTGCCACTGCCCATCGGGCAGAGCAAACAGCCGGCAGCAAAACCTCACTGCTTCAAACCCAGCTCTGCAAACCCCAGGCCCTCATCCTGCAAACATTGGCCATCGGCTGCCGCAGGCAGACCTGGAGCAAAGCCGGACCCGAGCCACGTCCACAGCGGAGCGAGGGGGAACCACGGACCTGCAAAACCTGCTCCCCGCAGCTGGGGCAGGCTTGGGGTCGGTGCTGCCCACCCCTCCGACAGCCGAGGGGCGACCAGAGCCCAGCCTCTCCCATTTCCAGCGACCGGCCAACGGCTTGCAGCAGGGCAGCCCCGACCACCGCCCACCCTCCGGCCACGCGCCTACGGCCGCGCTCAAAGGAGCAGGCAGAAAAATAAAAATCTCATCCGCAAAACAAGTCCCTGTTTTAAGCGCATTATTTTTCAGCTCAAAGGACACAAAGGAATTTAAACACAGGGCATAAGGCAATATAGAGAAGGCAATTAACTGGGATTAATTGCATGACTCACCCAAAATGCAACAGGAGTAAAGCACTCAACAGCAGAAAAAAAGCCATGTGGGGTGATACGAGCATGTGGGATTTCACGGGGGAGCGGGGGCACGGCCGGGGGTCCCGCAGTGAAGGTCGGGCTGCTGCTAGAATAAAAGCTTGGGGATGGCCCCGGGTGTCAGCGCGGGGTGGGCCCAGTGGGCAGCAGCCCCCCGGCCCTGCCCGGGCTGCTGCAGGCTCAGCGCACGGCAGAGACAGACCCGGGCGGGCAGCAGGGACGGGAGCGAGACTGATCTCGGAGCCGTTCATCAAACCCACTGCGCGCCCTCCTCGCACGGGCAGTAAGCAGATTAAATGGGGAGGGGAGACAAAACTCTCGGCCGCCCACGCGCCCCGCACGAGGCGCGGGAGCAGCACCGAGGTCGCGGTTCTGCTGCAATGCCAGCCCCAAAACTTAATTCCTCCGGTGGATGCAGCCACGAGAGGAATTGCGATCTGCTCCCCGGAGCGTCTCGGGGGGACTCGGGCTCCTCGCAGCGATTTCAGCTCAGACGCCTTCTCGAACCTTCCCTCCGCCGCCGCGCACCAGAACGCGCAGCGCTCTCCTCCCCCCGAAACGCGCCCGTGCCCGGGGGGCCCGGGGTGCCCGGCACCCCTCCGCGCTCCGTGCGCTCCGTGCGCCCCCGCTCGCCGCCTCGCCCGGGCCCGGCC
>VXAA01005292.1:82664-113146 GCA_013399115.1 Anseranas semipalmata
CCCGGGGGGGCACGCCTCCGGGACGCAGCGAGGCCCCTGTGGGTTGCTGGTAGGACAGCGGTGTCGTCCAAACCCGAAGCGCCAACACACTTTGCATGTGTACATATTTATTTTGCATGTAGTGCAATCACCGGCATTTAAATTATTTTTATCAGCGGCAGCATTGGCTATTACAGAGCGTTTGCTGCTGATGAAGAAGTGAGCAGGCGGTCACGAATCATCTCACGCCATCAGTAAACACGCAGCCATCGGGGCGTGCGCCCTGTGCACCTGCAGCGCAGTGAGCGGGGCAGAGCTGAGCCAGGCCCACAGAAAGTGCAATTTCCTTATGTAGCTACCAAGAATACTTGTTTCTTTCAGTGGTTTTCCACTCACTTTGGTTTGCAGTCTTAAAGAATTGCCAGTGACAGTGCAGACTCCAGTATGACTAATTAAACTTTTTGACAATTAACTTCCAATTTCTAGTTACCTTACTGGATGCCTTTAAATTAAATTCACAGACCCATGGGGCTCCACGGTTGGGGGCTGGAAGCCTCTGTCCCGCTGATCCCGGCACCCCGGCTCTCGTAGGCTTCGGACGGAGGAACAGGGGCTCCGAGAGACCTGCAAAGGGCCTGCAGCGCGAAGGCAGCCGTGTCGCGCTGCACACGCTGAGCCAATCTGCCAGGTCGCGTACCAAAAGGCGAAGGAATGAGTTCTTAGCGCACTGGGGTGATGTCATTGCTGCACTATTAAAATCAAGGCTTATCTGGAACAAATTACCTATTGAAAGCCCAGTAACCTTGTCTCTCTGATTGGCCTGGTATACCATGAGCGTATTTATAGCTCTGAATGTTTGACATTTTCGTGTTTTCTTTCATGTGCATCTGGCTGAATGTCGCCAATGGGACACTGCATGGCAGCTGCTTGCGTGTGGCTGGGGATGGCAGCGAGGAGCAGCCCTCGGCTGTGCCGTGGGCACGGACCCACCTCTGCCTTCACCAGGTTTGGGTTTCAGGTCCCTCCTGCCTGCCTGGAGAGGGAGAGAAGAGACAGAGACGTATAATTAATCATATTAAATCCTGACAGATGCTTTATGTTACAACAATGTTGCTGTTATTAAGTTCATACCACCACCCCTTACAGAGCCTGTGCACGCCCGGTTCTGGGAAAAAGGCTTTGCTGGATCTCCCCCAGTGCGCGCCAGCATCACCGCGGCACAGCCCGGCGTCAAGGCCGCTTCTCCAACCACTATCAATCATGCCGATTGTCGGACCTGTCAATTTTGCCTCTTTGTGAGGCTTTTCTTCCTCCCCCCCAAAGCAGACCACAAGATTGATTCAATCCGGAGAGCATTGATGTAAAAGGAGAGGCCTGCCTTTCAAAGGAGCCATTCAAGTCAGAAGGAAATAGGAAAAAAATCTTTCCTCAAAGTAATTCAAGTTGCATGCCAACAACAACACGGCGTTAACAAAATAAAATAAAATAAGGTGGGACAAGTGTGTGACTGCCGCGGCCATCCAGCAGCCGCGCGCGGGGCTGGCCCCGCCGCCAGGCGCCGAGGCAGCGCGTGGAGCAGCGAGCTCTGGAGGGCAACTTCACTGCTTCCCCCAGAGCTCCTGTGGGATGAGGGCTGGGGGGCCTGATCCTGCCTGCTGTGCAGGCAGCCAGTGCCTCGGTGCCCCACACGGATGGCTTTTCTGTGCGCAACAAGAATTGGGGTGCAGCAAAGCCGTGCGTTGGGCCCGGGCTCCTTTTCCTGCTAACAAGCTGTCGAAAGCCAAAGCAGCGCAGGGAGCACAGGCACCGCCGCGTGCACGGGGGAGAAAACTTCTGCATTCAGCTGGCGCTCACTGGATTAAAACTTCATCAAAGGATCATGGCAGATAATGAATCCTGTTCCACATTGTACTGTTATGAGTGCTTACTGTCTCTGATTATATTCTGCATGTTATAATCTGTGTGGGTCCTGTTGTCATTAAGGGGAACAGCAACCAGAGGGAGGGAAAGTAAAACTTCCTTACTTCGCTCAGCTCCGCTCCGCCACCAGTCGCCCCGTGCCTAGAGAATGCCTCTCGCAAAGGATATTCACGAGAAACAGACCAGACCACTCACTGCATAAAAATGAAGAGCAAAATATTTTGAATAAAAGTATAGCCAAAAAAGACAGAAAGCCTCCACGAGTGCTTTCAGAAATGACTAATGGTGTTTTGCTCATTAGCGCCAAAAGGTGCCGTCCAGGGGAAGGCACACGTGATGCCACAGGTATTTTTAAGGAGTGGAAGAAAAAAGCGAGCTGGGAAAGGAGAGATGTGCAGGACTGCTGGAACCCCCAGCCCTGACCTGGAAGCGCAGCTCCTGCTGGACGGGACAGCAGCCCTGCCTTCCAGGGAGCGCCCTTCCGAGGCAGCCGTCGTGCAAACCATGGCATTAAATACACAGACACTAAACTGCATCGAAAGGAAGCGTTCTCCCTGGGGAGTGAAGCATATTCCTTCACCTGCCTGCCTCCATAGCCAGCAAGAGTGCAAAACATGTAGTCCACGGACAACGCATTGTATAGCCCTCGATGCTTTTACGCTCTGTTTTTGTTCTGCCCCTTAGCAGAAAAACACCTCCCGGTGTTGCAGTTTGTTCCCGCGTTGCAGCAGGCTGCGCCTCGTGCCCCACGCGTGCGCTGCGGCCAAATCCTCCGATCCCTCCCAGCACGAGAGCCTGCGCGGGCAGCCAGGCTGGGGTAAGGAATACGTGGCTTTAAATGGCCGCGAGTATCCCAGCAGCTCTGTCTGGGCTGGAGCCTTATTGTGCACTGGGTGCCCTTCCCCTTCATTTCTGCTGCTGCTCCGGAGGCAGCAGGAGCGGGACTGGGAACGCGCCCGCCAGCCCAGCGCCGGGAAGGGGACAAGGGCACGGGGAGCGGCGTCTGCTGTGGCCAGGTCCCATGAAGGTCCCGGGGAAGCCGTGGGGTCCCCTCAGCGCGGGGGGAACCAGAGGGACCTGACCAACTGCGGGATGGGGACCCCAGATGCTGATATAAAGCCGAGCTGTTATTTGTGCCCCGGCGTTTGCTGTAGACCTGCGACTTTGGAGGTGAATCGCCTTCTGTTTGCCGCTCTGGGAACAGGGTAACAGCAGCGTGTGCTGGGGCGACCGCGGCCCCTTCCAGCGGATGCCGTGGAAGAACCGCGTGGAAGTCAGCGGCCTGCCTGCCCCGCTCCCCTGCGCCGCGTCCACCTTCCCGCTAGCGCTGCGCGAGCCGAGGCCTCGCTGCGAGCTGCAGAACAAGTGCATAAAAATGATCTTATTTATTACAGGAGACATGTTTTAAAACAACTGACAAAATTGTAAGATGTAAAACGACAAGCAAGTGCTTTTTCTTTTTTAAACCCATATAGACTTCTGGCAATGATAAAAATAGTGTTTTCTTTTTTAAAGTTGGAATTAATCTTTCTTTCGAAAGCAATCATGTAGCGGGAAAAGCAGGAAGACACTTAGATATTAACTGGTACTCACTGGATGATGGTTACTTATTGAATAGCCTGGTAGCTGGCTTTCCTCTGCAGAGCGATTAACATTAAAGAACTGCGCGAACATTAAAGGAAAAAAGGTGAGATTTTTTTCCCTCCTCTATTCCCTTGATGTGTGACTAACAGCTGTTTTTCTGTGTGACAAATCAGTGGGGTCTTCCTGTTGTTGATGTAATGAAGCTGTTTCCTGGTGTGAAATTCTACAGGATAAATTGCACGAGGGGGAGGAGAACATCACACACTTATCAAAGTGCTGCAGAGGGAAGAAAAGCGCTCCTCTATTCGGCAGGGATGGGCAGCAGATCAAAACTCACAGCGTGGCTGACATCGGGTCACGGTGACATTAGTTAAGACTTTTTTTCGCCTGTTTATCTTCTCAGTGTTCTGCCGCTCCGAGCAGAGTGGCGGTCCTTACAGAGATGCTTTGTCAGTGGGGATAATTTGGGGCATTTTCCCTGGCGTCCAGCCTCAGTTAGCATCGCAGGAGCGCAGGGAGGTGTCCGTGCAGGCTGCAGAGAGCTGTAGCAGGGGATTCAGCTTGCGTGCCTCAGTTTCCCCATCTGTAAAATGGGAAAGTGAGAGAGAACCCCACATCCTTTAGCATCGGAGCTGTGGGGAAGGGGCTGCGGTGGGTGCTGGTCCCCTCCAGAAATGATGCAGGGACACAGACGTACCCCACCGCTGGCACCAGCTCGAGCACCTGGGGGCTCTGTGTCCGTGGGTGCATTTAGCCCTCAGACACACACAAAGTCACTTGTACCTCTGCTTTCCTTTTTTTCTTTGCCAGTGTTAGTTAATTAAACTATGCAAATTAAAACAACTTAATTTATATAATATCAGTACCAGAGCCTCAAACCATTTGGTGTAGCTCATCTGGCACGTACGTTACATAAAATGTTTGGAGCGGCTCTAATAAAAATGAAAAAGGCTGTAAATCAAGTTTAATTTATTCATTTTCTGTATGGTATGAAAGCATGCCAAAATCAGATTATTTATGAGCCCTTCATAACAATAGGCATTTTTATTGGTTGCAAATGACAAAAGGGCTTCTCAGAGGGATTTTTTTCTTCTTTTAAATTTTTCGAATGCCTTTTCAGAAACATTTACTTTTTGGACTCTATGATCTCAAAGAAAAATATTTAATCATTGATACAGTAAAAATAATTTATATTTAGATGCTGAAAAACACATCAGACTTTAAAACATAAATATACATAGCTAATCTAGCCCAAAGGCTCAGGCTTTTCTGTACACCACAGGTTACAGAAAAGAGCTGTGATTTGTACCCACTTTCTTAAATTTCCCATTAAGAGTATGGCCTCCTATAAGTCTGCACAAAATGTCTGAGTGACTCGGCTGGTTTTGTGTTTATAGTTTGTTTGTTTGCCTGCTTTTAGCAATGAGCGGGATGGGTTCATGGGCACACACATGCTTTAGGTGCACCTACGCATGGCCGCACGCTCACACCACACACTAGGTGCAGCATGGCTTTCCTTCCCTTCACCCATCTACAGCCCATTCACAAAATCTCTGTCTCAGGGGTGTAACTGCATCCCACGAGCCCTCCTACCTGGTAAGGTCAGTCAGCCAGCCACACCGATGCACAGGGAATCAGTGCTAAAACCACTGCTCAGCCTCCACCTCTCCCATTGCTTCAACCACCTTTTGTCCATTATCTGATACAAGTGGAACCACAGCTGGGGCTGGGCGAGGGCTCCCTGCAGGGTGCCAGTGGCGATGCTGGTGCCCATCGTGCCCTAACCCGTCCCCATCCAGGCCAGGGCACCCTGGCTTTGCCAGGCACCCCCCTGCAAGGAAAGGGGATTTCTGTGCGCCTGGCCTGGCCCATCCTGAGAAAAAAAAGGAGCAAAAAAAAAAAAAAAGAAGAGAAAAAGAGGGAACCCCCTCCCCGGGAGATTTAGCATCCAGGATCTGTCAGTCAGCGGGAGCTTTTGGTAAAAGGGGCCCCTTGTCAACCTCTGCCTTTGATGTGACTGGGACGGAGGTGCTCAATTAAAAGCCTATCAGTCTGTAAGTAAATCAACGCCTATCAGGCTTGTCACATCAAACAAACGATTATTGCATGAACCCGCCCACCCCATTAATCTGGCTGTTCCTTCTTGACAGCTCAGGGTCAGGGCACTGTAAATCCTGCACTGGATTGCAGCCACCTGGAGCAGGATTAAAGCAGCCCTGCAGCATGTGCTGCTGCACCCAATTACTCCCCGGTGGTGGGGGGCACCCAGCAGCCATGGGGTGCTCGGCATGGGGCTGGGGTCCCCACCAGCACTGAGCTTTGCAAGGTCACAGGCGGCTTGGTGGTGCTGTGGGGCCATGCCAAAGGTTGGTGTGCGTTGGCACCAGGGATGCTCGGCTGCCCAGTCTGGAGAGCTTGTGGGTGCCAGCACCCAGCGCTGGAGCAGCATCACCAGTACCCATCTGGCTGCTGAGATAACATGGGAGCAGCTCCAAAGGTGGCTCTTGGTGGCTCTGGAAGGTTGTTGTCAATGGGGACGGTTGTGCTACAGCCATGAACTCATAAATTTGGAGGGTCGATAGCAGCTGTGTCTCCAGACGGCTTGCTCACACCCCACTGTGCGCCGCACAGCTTGCACTGAAGCCTGTGACCACTGGCAGGGATTCACCTCTGGGTGCCTCTCAAGAACCCATACGCTAAAAGAAACCGAAGGGCTGAGCCCTGAGGTGCTCCCTGGGTCAGGACACTGCGACATTTGGGATTTCCCACAGGGCAGCACGAGGCGAGGGGCCTGGGGAGTGGCCGGGGCTCTGGAGCAAGCGCCCGAGCTGGGGGATGAGGCCAGCCCCAGCGGAGCGCCCGGCAAGTGCGGCCGGGGCTGCTGGCTGCGGAGAACAAGCGGCTCCTTTCAGGGGGAGGCAGAAGCCAAACTTTCTTGAAAAGCCTCTGTGCTGCGGCAGAGCAGCCTCGGGGCAGCTGGAGCTTGTGATTTCTCCACACAGAGGCGAAGGCTGTTTTCGTCAAGGAAAAACCCAGCCTCGGATCACGAGGGCAGCGCGCGGAGCGCAGCCGTGGAGCGGGGCAGGCGCAAGGGAGAACGCAGCCGGGATTCGCCACGTCCGTCCCTGCGTGCTGGTGCTGCCCACGACAGCGGAGCCCCGGGGGGTCTGGGTGCCTTTGGTGCTGGGGAGCCCGGCCGGGTGGCACAGTGGCACCCCCGTGATGCTCCGGACCCCGGCTGCGCATGCGTGACCACCCAGCGTGCGTCCGTGATGCTCTCTGCAAAGCACAACCTGCACCCCACCGTGTCTGAGCCCGAAGGTGCCCGAGCCAGCACGAGTTCAGCCTTGAGCTGTGGCACGGGGTCCTGGCTGAGCATCCCCTGGCCGCTGGTTCACGGGAGGCCGCATCCTGCAGCCGGGAGCAAGAACGGCTGCCAGGGGCTGGTGTTACCGCTCAGCTGCTGCGCCCAGCCCTGCCTCAGTGCCTGCATTCACATCAAGAAAAGAAGGAAAAGGGAGAAAACCCTGCAGAGCCAGGGCTGCCCAGGCGCCTGGCTTGGGGCTCCCAGGTCCCCATCCCCACCGCTGTGCACAGACCAGGGGGGCACAACTCGAGGGACGGGGCCGGTGCGAGTGGAGGTGACACCGAATAGGAACCAGACTCGCCATGCCACGTTTGATACGGCGACACGGCATCTTTTGCCGATAAGCGGTATCGCCCCGGGGCGGATCGCCGTCACCCCTCACTGCCACCTGTCAGACCCTCGGGGCACCCTCGGCTCTCCCACGCACGTCAGGCGACACCCGCTCGCCCGCACCGATAGCGGCGCCGCGTCCCCACTGGGAGCGAGCCCGGCAAGCGCTGCCTGCCCGGGGTGCTGGGTGGCGGGGAGCCGGGCCCCGGGGAGTTTATCTCCCACACATGATCAATGCCGAGTTTAAGTAAGGTTTATTGGTATCTGTAATTTAACATGACATATTTCTAGCACGAATTACTCTGAGATCATCTTGTGCATAAAATATGACAGGAATCTTTTAAGTGCAAGCATAGTTCTCAGTTAATTTAATAACTGAGATGGAAAATGGAATAGCATTAAATTTAATATTATACATAATGCTCCTACACTTCCTTCACCTGCTGCTGGCATCATTTGTTTTCCCTTCTTCCTCATTTACAACCCTCTCAGCCCGAATTGTCCTGGAGTGCTGCCTGGGGGCCTCGAGGGGCTGGGACCCCAAGGAGCCCAGTGTCTGGGTCCTGCTGCCTGGGGGCTGTGCTGGGCTCAGCTCCCTCCCGCGCCCCACGGCTCCCTGTCCCGTGTGAAGCCGATGGGATGCGGTGGATGACCCTCACCTCCCCCTGCTCTGTGGTGAAGCGTGAGCCCTAGCTGGAGCACGAAGCCCTGCTTTTCCCTGCAATCCCCCCTGCAGATGCAGCCCTCGCACACACCAGCGGTGTGCCTGGCATGGCCTGGAAACCCACAGTCCTGGTGGTCCGAGTCCTGTGGTGGAGCTGCTTCGCTCGCCTGTTATTGCGCTCTGCTCCTTCCTGTGGGTCTCCCCAGAACGACCTGTTTCATATGCCACATGCTGAATAACAACATGGATGGCCTTCGTGGCTATGAAACTAAACTAGCTCTTTATTAAGAAAACTGTTTCCAAACCGAGCCTGCAGCCAGCATCTGGCCCCGTGCACGCAGGCACGTTCAGGGCTCCTCTTCCAAACTCTTCCCGCTCACCCTTTCCTCCGTCCCCCAGCTCTGCGCAAGCAGCCACCGAGAGCAAACTCCAGCTGCAGCTGTTTCTGCTCCGTGCAGCGATAAAACCAGGCCCCACTGCAGGACAGTGCTGCTTCGAAGGCGGAGGAGCAGTAGCATGCAAACGACCTGGAAAACGACGGTGCGTAAAGATGCTTCCAGAGCACATCCCGGTGAAGCCCCGTCTCTGGCACGCATGGTGTGGGCAGGACGCCAGGCTCTGCTGGGAGCCATCCAGTACCTGCTCTGCTCCTCCCTGCCTCTGCACCCGCTGCCGGGAGGAGGCGAGGGATGCGGGATGGAGCTGGGAGTGCTCAGCCCTGGAGACGCTGCTGAGCAAACCACAGCACCTTCTGCACTGAGGGCATGTGCGGCCAGCTCCAAGGCCGGCAGCAGACAAGGGGTTAATTCAAATCACACCAGCTAATTCACCCTTCTGCTCAAATCTCCGAGCGGAGGGGAGGACAGGATCTAATTGCTGGGCTAGCAGAGCCTACTTGACCCGGTGAGCCCGTCCCTGTTCGTGTCTTGCTCTTGCCCTCTGGTCTCAGCTTCGCTGCTGATCCCTGCAGCCGCTGCTCTCCATCAACGTCTGCCCGCAAACAGCTCCTGCTGTAATTAGCCAAATGGCTGAGCCTCACCCCCCAGGACGGCTGGTGGCAGAAAAATGGAGCTGACCCACTTCTAAAAGAAAATTGCCCGAGGGCTGCAGGTGGTGGCAGAATCCGACCTCCCTGTCCCACGCACATTGGTACTGGGGCTGTTCACTGGGTACCCGGGATGCACTGTGGGGTGCCTGATGGGGAGGGGGGGACAAGGGGCTGCAACGTCCTGGGATGTCTTTGCCAGGATGGCTGGAGAGAGTCCACGCCAGGTTTTCTGTTCGCTGCAGGATTTGGGAGCTTGGCAAGTGCTCGGTGAATGCCCATGCACTGCAGAAATGATCAATAAAGCTCTTAGCCTCATCCCTTCCTATCGAGCCTCTGCGCCTGATTTAAGGGCCGAGCCGGCCCTTACGCTCCGGTACCGTGCACATCACCTCCGCCAGCAAGGTGTTAACACCGAGCACGGGAGTTATTGCTGCAACGGAGCTGCCGGCAGGATTGGTCCCTCCAGCCCTTGTCTGGTCTGGTTCAAAGGGTTCCCGTGCTGCGATGAAAGCGGTGTTGTTGGAGGGATTACAGCGGGGAGGGGGAGGCTGATGTTGCTAGGAACGAAGTGGGCTCTTTATCAGAGAGCAGCAGAGCCTGACAGCGCTGTAACTCTCTCTTCTTAAGGAGATGAGCTTGCAATAAACCAAGGAGCACATTAGAGGTAACGAGACAAAATGGCAGGGTTTTGAAAGCCCAGCAAAAGCAATAATACAGCCTCGAACAGAGAGACCACTCAGCTTACCTCTGGCTTTTGGAAACACGACAATGTTTTTGCAATGCTGCCAGAACAGTTCTTTACTGTAACTTGGAAAGTCTCGCACGCGGGTTTCAACACCTCACTCTCACACCACATAATGCAAAAGCTAATTCTACTTTCAGGCTGATGTCAACATTCCCCTTTATTGCCACGGCGAAATGTGAAGACTACATTAATTTGCATTTGCTGTGTGCAAGTAACGCGTTCCAGATAATCATGGTAACTCCTCAAAGGTATAGACGAGAATTTCCTGGATAATGTGCTGGATGGAAAAAGCTGATGAGATCCAGGAGAAGGAAACGGCATTGTGTGTTTTCCTAACTCCACCTGGACGCAGCGTGGCCGAGAAATAGGGGCTGCAGCGGCGCAGGCCTGGGCTGGGCTGGCTTCCTCGCGGCGGGGAGAGCGCAGCTGGGGGGCTGGGGGCACGGGGGGCACCTCCGCTCCTCCTGCCCCTTCCCCCAGCCCACTGCGGCTCAGCCCTCAGCTCCGGCGTGAGGCTTAGGGCTCTGCTTATGGTGGCCTGCTTCCCTTTAGATGGGAAGAGAGAGCGCTTTTCCCATCTAAGCGGTGGCCTGGTGCCTGGACCTGCCAACGGAGGTGCTCGGCGGCTGTCTGGCGGGCGCAGGCTGGTCTCGCAGGAGCGGCCGGAGCCCCGGGGCATTGCAAGGCAGCCAGCGGCGTTTCCTGCTCGGGTAGGAGCAGAGGCACAGAGACGAGACCAAGCAGGCCACGGGGAGATGCACGGCACAGCCGGGAGCTGCCTGGGTGCCTTCTGATTCCCACTTCAGCAAATTAAAACTCACTGAATAAGCCCCAGCCTTTCCCATCAGACGTGTATTTCTATGGAGAAAGAGGCCTGACGCCGTGGTGACTGGCTTGGTTTGAGTGGACATTTGCATTCACTTGCTGGAAGAGCATCTTCTGGTGCTTAGAAGATCCAGGGTTTAAGAAACAAGACACCGACAAGCCTCAGGAAGGGGCACAGCTGTACCATGAAGCCTTTAATACCCAGTTACAGCAGGCGTCCATTTCCTCCATAAAACAAATAACCCATCACTAACTAGAAGTCACACAATTATTACTTTAAGCAATGTGCTGAAAATACGGACACTCAGGTCTGAGATAATAATGACCCTTTGTCTATGAATCTGAAAAATACATCGAGCCCTGGCTGCCTGCACAGAAACTCGCCTCGTGCCCCTCAGTAAATTAACTCAGAGGCTCCTCCTGCACGTGCGTGCTCCGGCCGGGATACGTGGGCAGAGGGGATGGATCTTCCATCGCCCCTGATGTATCATGCCCCAGATGATGGCAGTGATCTGCATCGCGGCAGCATCTCTCCTGCTGAAGCCTTTCAAGGGGCTTTGCAAGCCCGGACGCCGGGAAGAGCATCCCAGAGCTGCAGGAGGAGGGGGCTGGGCATGGGGGCTGGGGGCTCAGAATCTTCCCCCCAAAATCCTGTCCCTGGCCCCCGCCCCACGACAACTGCACGCAGGGATCCCGCGGTGGCGTGTGGGAGCGATGAATTCATTTCCATTTATGATCTGTTATGATGATACCCCTGAAGGATAAAAGTCTATACATAATAATCTCTCTCTTCAGCTTTGTTAACAACTTCAATTAACAGAGAGCTGTGTAATGCTTCATCAGCCGTTTGGATTACAGATGAAATTAAGCCATCATATTTATGAACTACGCAGCGAGTTCGAGGAGGACTCCACATATTTTACATTTAATAACTTGCCCTCTCATTTTATTTATAATGTTAATAATGATTTGGTGGCTGCTTTGGGGGGAAAACATAAATGACAAAGAGAGCGAGTCAGGCGGGGACAGTGAGCGGAGCCGAGCTTTATGGGAGCCGCGCGCTGTCAATACCGAGCTGAGCACGGCCCCGCTTTGGTTTGCTTTCTCTTTTATTTCTGATTGAGCAGCCCTGCGAGCGGAGACTTCTGCCTTGTAATTGCTCTCCACTCAGCACTTTTCAAACCTGTGCCGGGTGTTAATATTTAACCCCGTGGAGCAGCCCTGCTGCAGCCTCCAGCAGCCCTGTGCTGCCAAGGAGGACATCGGGTTCTGGGTGCCTGGCGTGGGGCATCTGATGGGCTCTGAGCCCCCAGGAGGGTGCTCAAGCTTTAGATGAAGACCCAGTGCCTTGCTGGGGGGTGTTTGGCGGGGGGGAGGATGTCTTTCTGCATGCCCCATTTCTCCCCATCTTTTGGGGGTGCTTGCTACGGTATGTTTGAGGTCTCTAAATTGGGCTGGGTGCGCTGGGCAGGAGTTGGCGCGGTGAGGACCACGGGACTGGGCACAGGCGGGCATCGCCGCCGGGCCAGCGCCTTGCTGACACCCTTCCTGATTAACTGCAGCCTGAAAACACGCTGCAGTCCTCCCAGCCCCTGGCTCCAGCACTGGCACACTGAGAGGCTGAGCAAGGTTAATTAATTTGAGCAAAGACTGAAGCCTAAAAGATGGGGAGCAGCGCATTGAAAGATGATGGCTGGCAAAAATCATTAGAAGCATCTTTCAACAATCTATATACTGTTATCGATCCAGTTATAGATCATGTTCCTTTCCCCTTTTTTGCAGGATCTTCTGGATCGATACAGCAAGTGCATTGAGACTGTAGCAACACATTTAAAACCTTATAAAAGGTTATTTAGTTGCTAACAGTGCAGCAGTTTCTGCAAAGCCTGCCAAAAGGTTACAGCTTTTTGGGCATCATAAATTACAGACGACAGGGAAAAAAAGTAAGTGCGGTTTTCTTTATTGTCTCAATGATGGATGGGCTCCTGAACAAGACACAAAATACATCATATCACCTTTAATGGGACCACATTTCTGTAGCCATAACTCACAATTTTAAAATAGAAAATGGTGAAATATGGCGTTGTATATTCCACTCCTGACATATTTATGAGTCCTTCCCTTCTTATAAATACAGTGATTGCTATTTCAAAGCAGCATGTCAGGTATGAACAGAGCACAAACAGCTGGTGCGATTGAAAAATTATAGCCAGAGTTGGACGTTTTCAAAAACTCTCTCTAGCAGCAGTAAATTTACAATGTTTGCACTAACTGTTATTAAAACCAAATCCATATCTTGGCAACAGGAATCCGCCGCTCCGAAACAGCTGGCGTGACGGTGCTGCCGACAGCCGGGGTGAGCCCCAGGGCTGCTGCGGGAGAGCCCCAGAGCGCGCCGGGAGGGCGGGCGGCGGGGTCTGGGCAGCACCGTGAGCCCGGGCTTCAATTCGGGGCTGACCGCAGGCTGGGGGCCGTGGGTCCCGTCCTCCCGAGCCAGCGTGGGCTGGGGTCCCCACGGGCACCCACTGGCCCCCGGTGGCCCCGTGGGAGCAAGGGGCTGCAGCTCTGGCCCCTTTCTCATTCATGCTTCAACCCGCGCTGTCAGTTTAACGTTACGCTAATGCACGTTTCAAGACCGGTGCCATTTCTGTATCATTATTTCCATTCATTCTGCAGGAGCGTTTTACTGGTAAATACCTCGCGAGAGAACGAAGCCTGCCAAGAGCCCTCCTGAACATCGCTGGCCCCTGGGAGCACCGGGAATTCTCCGGCCTCATTTAGGCGCACAAAAGGCCTCTAATTAGCTTTTTGTTTAGTCCGATTATGAATGTGAGTTTTGACCTTTCAAAGCGATCAGCTTTTTAAGCTAATGAATTTGCATCACATCGGTTTCTACACTGCTGCCCCAGCCCAGCACTGGGCTGCTCTTGCTGGCTCGCCCCCCTCTTCCCACAGCAGCCCCGGGGCCACCCCTGGGCACAGAGGGGGACCAAGGGCACGGGGGCTCCTGGCCCCCTCCTGCTGGCCGGGAGGGAACAAGGGGCTCTTGGTGCTCTTTGTGGCAGTGAAATTCAGAACCCTTTATCGCCGATTTACATTCCTTTATCTGGGCAAGGCCCTCCAGAGGTGCATTTTATTACCCTGGGTTATTAAACAAAAACTTTTTGATAATGAGACGTTAGGAGCTCCGCGCTCGCCCTGCTCCTGCTGCAGCCGCGTTATCAGCCGCGTGCTCGGCGCGCCGCCCCCGCGCAGCCCTCGCTCCGGGGTCTCTCCTATCTCTGGTTGCGATTAGCCGGTCCCGCTGCGAGATGTCCTGTCTCCTGGATCATGAATAAAAGGAGATAAATTCTTGCTTGTGGTAAGCCTTCTTGGAGAGCTGCTCCTGGTTTTGATAGCTCGTGGTTTGGGGGGCTGAATGGGAAGGCGGGGGGATCAGAGATGTGGGAGAACCGCCACCCTTGCCTCCCCTCCCCTCCCCTTGCAGGAGGCTGCGAGCTCAGGGCAGGACGAAGACCGGGGAAATCCCGCACCCGAAGCTCCAGCGTGGTCTGGGGGGAAGGAGCGTCACCCGCACCCCGTCCCAGCCGCAGGGCTGCAGCCCCTCCAGCCCCGCTGCAACCCTCCCATAGTGACTTCTGCACCAAACCCCCCAGTCCCTGCGTCCCCCTCCCCTGTGACCCCCGCACCCACATCCCTCATCCTCGGCACGCAGCGAGCCCCCTTCCTCCCCGCGGCCTCCTCCCTCCCCAAACCAGTGTCTATAATATTTTCTTTCCTGCACACATGCAAGGACCTTTGAGTTGACTGCTCTGTTTTATAACATTGCTGTTTCCTGGCCTGGCTTTATTACATCTGTTCTTTGGGGTATGGTGTTATAAATTGGGTATGTGATGACGTGTAATCACTAACTGCAAAGCCAATACATTTTCGCTGCAACAGCAGCAAGACAAATAAAGGAGAGAAGGAGAGGCTGGCAAGGCTCTGACAAAGGGAGATATATACACAGGCACATCCAGACATAATTTAAAAATCTGATTGGGGATTGAAAGCAATGTTATCCTAATGGAGCACAAGTGGTGCGGGCATCCCCGCTTGCCAGGCTCTGTTTGTCCAGGACCTGGCGCATCCCCGTGCCGCGTTCCCAGCAAAGCCCAGCCAGCCCGGCCCGGCGCGGGCGTCACGCTTGGCAAGCGATTAAAACACTTCTTAGCCCTGTAACTACGTCTGGTGTGGCTGAGGCTTGAGTCAGCGCGAGACAAACCCAGCCAGAGCTGCCGCGGCAGGGTGAGCTGAAACCACCCCTCTTGTCCTTAGTAGCAATAATCACTTGTGCAACTGTGCAAATGTGGCCGGCGAAGATGGGATGGGAGATAAATGGGAGGGAGTCAACCAGCTGCAACTTAAGATGTGCCTGTATGCTGCTGCACCGGTTTATCATGATAAATGTCATCGGAAAATCAATTCTCTGTGTACTTTTGGGAATTACAACTATCATTTTGGTGTGATTTATTTGCTGTATAACACGGACAAGGGCTCTTTGTTCATCATTTTGAAAGTTCATTTAAAATCGCTTTGAGTTCTTGGTTTTCCACGGTGGCACGGCCGATGGGTATCTGCTCGGCGGTGCAGCGCGGAGAGGGACGCATGGGTTTGTGGGACACCCCGCAGCCCCCCCGGCCAGGGGACGCCGGCGCCTGCTGCAGCACCCGCTTCTCCTCGGGCGGAGCAGCGGCGAGTTGGGATCTGTGATGCACCGGGGCAGACGTTCCCTTTTTCTTTTCCGTGCCAGCCACCGAACCTGTTCGTCCTGCCTTTCTGCTTGCACCGGGAGGCCGGGAAGCTTCCCAGGCCGGCAGCGCGGGCGTCCCGCCTCATTTCACTCTGTGCTGACACTGGTGCCCTGCACGCCTGCTCCATCCCAGAGGTGCTGGCCACAGGGCTGCGGTGGGAGAACGCCAGGCAGGGGACAGGCTATGGAAGCTAAAGGACTGTGTTGGCACAAGGACAGAGGGGGTAAATTGGCCATGCAAAAGATTTAGGTTGGAAATTAGAAGGAAGCTTAAGCTCATCAGGGAGCGAGCCCAGGCTCCCCAGCCAGCGAGGGGCTCTCGCCGCCTCCGGACCACAGAGCACCTTAGCATTCACGCTGGCTTCATCCCATGGTATTTAGGTAAAGTTCAGGAAAACCATTGCTATATAAATCTCTGAGCCACTGGGAAGTTCAGACCTATCAGACATTAATCACTTGTCATTAAAGCCCGGAGCTCAGCCCAGGAATTGCACCCTTCCAGAGGAGGCTTCAATGAGGAGAGCTCCCTGGGATGCCTGCAAGGGATGGGTGAGGAAGGGACCCCTATTTCTGCCCCAAAATGAATGCCAAAATATCATTGGAAAATTGATTCAGAGGCTGTGTGAGGCCTGATCCAGCTGCGTCTCCCCTTGCACCAGGGCAGCTGCTTTCGCCCGCCCCTTGGATGGGCACCCGGTGTTGGGCTGTGTTCCCAGCGCCTAAAAACAGTGCTGGCGCTGCACATGTATTTTTTTATAGTTGTTTATACCAGGTGTGTGCTTCAGCATTGGGGGCTTTAATTACAAGGAGGAAGAAATGCGCTCGGTGGTTTTGCATTACAGATTGGAGTGTAAACCTCAAATAAATCACACGGGAAGCAGTTGACAGTGAGCAGAGGCTGTCGCAGGGAGAAAGCCAGGCCACGGCAGCTTTCCTGCAGCCGGGTCCCCAGACAGCGGGCGTGTTGCAGGGCCCCCCTGCCCGTCGTGCTGCCTGCATGGCCAGGCTGGGGCTTTCTGAAGCCATTGGGTTGCTCCCAGTGCAGCGACAACGTGCAGTGCCATGCAGCACTGTGCAATGCCGTGCAACGAGGCGCAGCGCAGTGTGATGCCGTGCAGCGCCGTGCAGCACCGTGCACCCCTTGCATGCCAGGACCAAGCCAGCACCAGGGCTGCCCCCCCTCTGCCTGGGGACCCGCTGCCCTGTGCACGCCCGGACTTCTCCGCTGCCCCGTCCCCGTCCCCTGCCCCCAGCCAGGCTCTCGCCGCGGCTCCCTTCTGGTTTTCATTACCCTCCTCGGAGCTGAACACGAACAGCCTAATTTGGAATAACAGCCGAGTGAGTGCGAAGGGGAAAAATCCTGCACTCTCTCTTTTCCTGAGCTAATCCCCTGACAAATTCTGCGCAGCCCTGGCTGTGGTCTTGTTCCAGAGATGCCCCTGATTAAAATGGAAATACTCCCCGATCCTCTCCCTTAAAGGAGAAGCTTCCCTCTGTTTATAAAGCCTTCCAGAGGGGGGTTTATGATTTTATTTTAATGGCTGGCCTTCCCTATGAATGTGGCAGCCGGCTCAATAGCTGCAGGAAACATTGCTGCCCATAAACCCCCTTCATTCAGTGCTCCCTGGCTGACATTGTCATGAAACAAAAATATTCCTGATGCTTATCAGAGGCCCACATCAAAGGCGCTCAGGTCATAAATCTCCTGGGGACTGTGCTGCGGCCTCCAAATAAAAGCAGCTCCCTGGGCTGGGGGTGTCCTCTCTGTGCGCAGGGGAGGCAGGGGGTCCTGGGCCCCTCCCAGCGCTGGGCTTTGCACCAAACGTTGGCAGGGGTCTCCCTGCCCCAGCCGAAGGACTGGCAAAAATCAGCATTATTTCGTCCCCAGCCAGGGGCTTAACCAAACTTGAAAAAATCAGGCGTGCATGTGCGTGGGTGCAGAAAGCACTGCAAAAAGCGTGCGTGGTGGGAGAGCTGAAATACCGCTTCCCAGCCAGTTTGGGTGCTGGAGCGTGCCTGGCCGCGCGGCTCGGGGTGACCCCATCGTCCCCAGGCCTGGGCAGGCTGACAGTGCATTATGCAGCTTGCCTATCTTTTGTTGCAAACTGGAGCCAGGAGTATTCCTGCAGATCATTTAGATTCAGGTAAATCAGCATTTTCTGCTCCCAGGAGGATATTTCCCACCAGTTGGGCTGCGGGGTCACCTCCAGGAGTGGGAGCGCTGCTTGCAGGAGGGTATCGGTTGCTCTGTGAAGACCTTGAGTGATAGATACTCTGTCTCACAGGTAAGTTGTTCCAAAAGTTAATTATCTTCCTGGTTGCTCACTTGGGAATTTAATCATGCTCTGCTGAACTGACGCCCTGATGAACAATTACAGAAGTGCCCAAAGGGGAAGTTTCTATCTCACCCTCAGCAGCCGGAGCTGTGCCCTGACAACAGCAGGATTTGCATCCTTTGACGCAGCCGGGAGCGTCCTGCCCTCGGCTGCCCACCCTAAGGAGTTTCACTCTGATTTTTCCCTTATGGCATCGGAGACCAAGGCAGCTGCAGCAGCAGCAGCACCACCCAAGGGCCCCAGCTGAGCTCGAGGACCAGGAGCAGAGCAGTGCAGTGGCTGCCCTGGGGCTGCAGCTCTGCCCTGTGCTGTCCCGGGGCTGCCCTGGCTTCTGAAGCCTCTCCCGCACTGGAGGTGAGCCCTTGGTGCGTGCAGGCGCAGGTGGCACGTTTTCCTTCCCTGAGAAGCAGGGCGATGAAGTTGAAGTCTTGACGAACAAGGTTTGAAATGCAGAAGCTCTCGGAGAGCCAGACACTAATGTGACATCTCTCTCCAGCACTTGCCATTCCCTTCCTTCCATGGCTTTGATGTTAACTTCTTACAAGCTCTGAGACGGCTGTAGGATTTGATCAGTAAATCATGCATGTTAATAGGGAGAAGCGATAGCAATGCAAGAGGCTCCTGTCTTCCCAGAAACACAAGGGGTAGGTGTAGGCTGTGTGCCCCAGGCGTTGCAGCCCCTGTCTTGCTCTTTTGGGATGTTCTGTCCAGGTCCTTTGGGATGATGCAAACCTTCGGCTTGGTGAGCCACACTGCGCCCATACAAATGGGTTATTCCCTGGGCAGGAGTCCTCGACGGGAGCTGAAACTTGTCTGGCCACAATGTCAGCACGTGGTCCTGTCTCTGTTGACATCCTCCTCCAGAAGTAGGTTAGTTTTCCCCTTGGCTATCAAGGCAGTGCTCATGATGCTCAGGCAGTTCTGATATTTAGTCACTGCACCAGTGTTGGATGGGTCTTAATTATTTATAGCTTTTCTATCCTGTTTTCTCAAGTCATTTGGGAAGAGGTGACAGGTGAAGACTTCTTGTAGCAGATTCTTATGAGGCGGGTGAGGTGCCTGCCACTCAGATGAGAAGAAAAGAAAAAGTGTCTTCAGCAGGGGAAAAATGACAAAGCTACAGAGGAGCTGCCTTATTTAATAATCAAGAAGAAGGGAAAAAAAAACTCCTTAGGTCTCTGGAAAAGGAACGCATTCCTTCTAAATAGATGGATGCTCTGGGGAGCAAACGCTTACCCTCTGCATCTGTAGCCCTTCATTTAGGACTTTATTGCTCTTTTATGATGTGCTGTAGGGATTACGGCCAGGGACAAGCCGGAGCCGCTGTGCCGTGCAGCCCTGTCCCCAGAGAGCTCGCAGCCCAGGGACAAGGCTGCAGAAGTGTGCACAGCTGCCTCATCGTTTTTCTGGTCCTTCCTGTTCCACCCCACCCAGCCGAGCATCCTCAGGTGGAGGGGAGAGCTCAGGGGGTCGGGTGGGGCCGGGGTGCTCCAGGCAACGCGAGCCCCTCCGCGGCAGCTGGGCAGAGCCTGCTCCATCCCGCTGCGGCCATCCCTGCAGCACGCTCCCACACACAGCAAGCACGCGCGGTTAATGCACAGGATCATACCTCCTCTCACGGCTTTCCCCAGCGGCTACAAGAGCCTGCTGCTAAAAGGAGATGTTCCTTTAGCTCAAGTGCCTGGTACCTCCTGCTCTTTGGTGACAGAGGATTTAATCTCTGCTGACAGCCAGCCTGCTGGTACTTCAGGGCCCGTGTTTGTAACCCGCATTCCTGTTGCACCGCAGTTGTGTAGCAAAGGACCGGGGCAGGAGAGCAAAATGTGCCAAGCCCTGCGGATGCTGCCGTGTGTTTCTCCAGGACACGATGGCAGAAGAAAATTCTTGCAATAATATGATAATTGTATAATATTAATAATGTGTGTGGAGAGGCTGGGAGAACAGGGAGGCCCAGGCTCCTCCTGCGAGGCTCAGCGAGGGCCAGCATCGAGCTGGGGACAGCCCCGCGCCCAGGGCACACGGGGGCTTCGCTGGCTCAGCCCTGCAGCTGGCCAGTCCTAGCCGTGCAGATGTCACATTGGTTATTTTAACCACAGTAGATCCCTGCTAATTAATGTGGATTAACCAACAAGTATTCTTGGGTGAACAAGCTATTAGGTATAGGGAGGAGAGGAAATCCACCTTTAAACCATCAAAAATCAATCCCTGTTGGATCTGGGGCAGCGTGGGCAGCCCAGGGCTACCACAACACTGTAGCCCTGCCTTGCAGACCTTCCTTGGGGTTTGCAAGTGTTCAGCTTTTCTCCAGGTCCAAGCAGAGCTCCCTGCATGCCCCTGCTGATCCCCGTTCCTGTGGGGTCTCCAGGAGCAGCGATGGAGCCTCCCGGTGCCACGAGATGCAGCTCCTCTGCTGCCAGTGCTGTGCTCGGGAGGTGTGGGGCAGCGATGAACTCCCGGTACCTCCCGGCTGCTGCCGGCTCCAGGTATGACACATGCACAAAGGTACCTTTTTATAGGTAGGAAATTATAGGTGCCATGACTTCAAAGGCTTTTGCAACAAGAGCTTTCCCTTTGATAAATGACAGCATCATTAATAGTGATTTATTACACGGGCTATTTCGACAAACAGAAATAACCAGTTTCTTTTCATTTGGCTTGGTGGTTTTTTTTGCTCTGGGCTACCCAGACATACAAGGTGGCTGGTAACAGCTGTTTTACTGCTGGTAAGACATCTCATTTATTAACTTGTCATCATGTGTCATAAAGTTTAGCAAAATGCTAGATGATTGTGTACTTAAGGTAGGTAATTACCCCATTATTAAGGCTGCCTTCTTTATTTATTTGCTCTTCTGGTGGTTTGTTCCTACCTTTGCTCTACATACTGCCTTAGTCACAGGGCACGGAGATGCACTGCCTTGTAATTATCGGTGTGCTGACTTCCACTCTGCTCTTAGAGAGACATGAAAGGTGTCCTGCCAGCTGTCACTGGCTCCGCGGGGATGGGAACCGAGCCGCTGCGCCGGGGGGACGCTGCTCGGGGAGGTTTCATGCCCAGGGGCTGCCTCTGACCCGGTCCCCGGCTCCGAGCACCACGGACGTGGCCATAACAGCAGCCAGAGATGGGAAAATGCGTGTGCTGGAGGTCTCCCGAGAGCTGGACATCTTATCCTGGGGAAGGAAGCACCCAGGGCAGCATGCTATCATTGACCTAGATGGCGGTGATCGCCTGCACAAAGCATTCCTGTGTTGTAACCGCGCACGCCGTGCCAAGCTTCTAATTAAAACTCCCTGAGCTGCCCCGAGTGCAGAGGCAGATCCGCACCTTGATGAAGGAGCTGCCCGGACAGAGGAGAAAGCTGCTGGTAGCGCAGCGATGCCGCCTGCCTCGGCAGCGCCCGGCTCTCAGGTGCTCGGCCCCACGCTGCCTGCGCCCTGCCCGGGCACGCGCTGCCCTCGGCCCACGGAGGGGAGGCTGCGGGAGGCTGGGCCTCGAGCCCCGACCTCGTCCCTCCTTCCCCCCCCTGCCCAAACCGCAACTCGCCCGTGCTCTGCTCCCACCCGGCCGCCTGAATAAATCTGCTTAAAGTAACTCTCTGTAAGAGCTTAAACACTGGAAACCGCCTCACAGCTGGCTGTTATCTGGGCAAACGGCAGCTGTGCCGCGGGAATGCCCGGCTGGCTCACGCGGCTCTCCTCTGCTCCAGCACCGGGAGAGAAATGCCAGCGGTATTTTGTACCGGGGAAGGTGTGACACCCGCCGCGGAGATGGCAGCGGGCTGGCCGTCCCACGCAGGCTGCTTCTCCCCGCACAATGCAGACCTTGGTGCCGCTTCCCTCTCGCAGCGAGCAGGGTGATGCTGGCTGCGCCCGCGTGCTGTGGTTGGTGACAGCTGGGACCTGCCTCAGCCCAGGCTGCTCTGCCAGGGCTTTGTCTTCTTGGGCAATGAGAGGAGACTTAGCATGCCGCAAGGGGATTTCAGCGGCTCCTTGCCCTGCAGGGAACTGGTGTCCCAGTTGCCAAAGCCCCCACGGCCAGCACCACCCTGGCCCCGGTGGGAAAGGCTCCTCCAAGAGCCAATATTAAGTCTTCCTGGTTTCCTTCCACAAACCCCACGGGCAGTCAAGATCAGAACAGAGAGAAATAACTACCAAAAAAAAAAAAGTCCCCACTACCCCATATATTTCTTTCTGGCTCTGCCATGAATGTTGATCAGCGAATTTCATCCATAAATCCATCTCACATGGTGAGATGTTTTGTGTTGTAATTAACAAGTGGCTATTGCACAGTAATTACTAGTAGGTTAAGATTCAATTTCCATAGCTACCGAAGGTACAGCAAGTGGCTTTCTTTGGTCTTTCCAGGGGAGCTGATGCTCCTCTAATAAAACAAAGTGTGCGTCTGGGTTACAGCCTGTGCCTGGGGTCCGTACCTGCACGGGAGGGAAAGCCTGGGGTGTGTGGGAAGAACAGCCCCCTGTGCCATGGGCCCCACACCCACACAGCTGTAATCCCTGCTCCGAGGGATTAAGAGGCGGTTTGGCAATGCAGAACCTGTGTGCAGGGAGGATTGCATCCACCCAGCACCTGTGTGCACCGGGAGATGCCCGCAGTGAGCAGCGTGAGAAACGCCCCAGCCAGAGCTGGAGAAGCGGCAACGAGACACCGCTGCCCTGCTGCACGCGGGACGGAGCAGGGTGCGAAGCAGCCCGGCCTCGGCGGGGGGTTTGTGCTCTTAGAGCTCAGGGAGCAGGGCTGGCGATGGCAAAACCCAGCCCCACAGAAACCCCCAAGGCCCAGCAATGAATCTCCCCATTTTCATTTATTAAAATAGCATTTTTAGTACAAAGAGATGTTAAAAGTGAAACTGGACAAAATACATTATATCCCTCATTGATTTCCCAGGATATTTACAACCGAAGCGATATTGATCTCCCCAAAGTGCCGGATGTGCTTGCTTGTTACGTACGACACTTGCAGTGAGAAAGTATTTTCTGCACATAAAACAACAAGCACACCATATAAATTGATCCAGAAAGATCGGGGATTTAGCAGCAGCGCTGCCCCAGATGCCTCCCCAGCTGCTACCAGGGCTCCTGGCCACAGCCCTTCACCCTGAGCGCCTGCTGAGCGAGGGACAGGGCGAGGTGACAAGCACCGCCCGCCGGCTGCTCCGGCCGTGTCCCTACCACGAACACGTCCAGCACAATCTGTACTTTCCTGCCTGCTCTTATCTCCTGGAGAACACCAAGGTTCAAATCTACCTGGTTGCACCTGCTTGGGGTTGACCACTGTCACTTATTTCCTCTTGAATCACAGGCAGAAGGGACGAGGGTGACTCAAGTTCAATTTAAGTTCAACTCAAGTTTAGTTCAAGTGTTCCCCTACAGTGATTTCCAGCTCTGCAAAAGCTCCTATCTCAAGTGCAGAGCTCGAGCATGAGCCAGAGGGGCAGATAAGGGCTGTGGTTCATTCTCCTTCCAGCTGCCCTGGAACTGCCCAGCGGTTCTGCAGGGATGGCAGAAAAAAAGTGTCATCCACATCCCCAAGATATCCGCATCCCCGAGACACTCTCATCCCTGAGACCTCTGCATCCCCAAGATATCCACATCCCCGAGACATCCTCAGCCCCAGGACACCCTCATCCCCAAGATATCCTCATCCCCGAGGCAAGCGAGGTGTTGGGTACCACATCTCCTGCCTGCGCTACCTTTGCCTCCTCCAGCCTGGGCCGGCTCCCAGACGCCTCACACATCCCTGCAGTGCCAGGCCCCCTCCCTCCACTGGGGTGGAGACGGGGAAGGAGACTTTAACTTGTGGTTCCCCACCCAGGGGGGAATTTCCTTAGAATAACTGCTCTGATGTTGTTTTATGTGGGATTTAATGTGCCGGGGTGTGTTATGGCTGGAGGTGAGCGCGGTTGCACAAGTCTGATGGTAGCGCGGCAGGGAGTGGTTGGACCTCAGCGGCTGCCATTCGCCAGACAGCAGCAACCCTCAGGTGACTCCGAGCCCCATCTTTCCGCCCTCCTCCTGCCCTCAGCTCCGTTCCCACAGCCCGCACCAGCTCCCAGCGCCGGCACCGACTGCATCTGGCCGGGGGCTCCAGGAGGCTTTTGCAGCCCTCCCTCCGCTCCCTGGCAGCCCCCGCGTGCAAAGCGCAGCCCAGACCCCAGCGCTTTATTTCTCCTTCCAGCAAACTCCTCCTGAAGCCATTTCGGAGATGTCTGGGGTCTGACCCAGCCCCGCACAAGGTTGCAGGAGCGATGGGTGAGCGATGGGCATGAGTTGGGTTTGCTCACCAGGGCCGGCCCCGGGGCGCTGCCTCCGCTTGAAGTCAGGGGCTGGAGCGAGGTTCCCATTTCGGAGCCAGTGGCTGGCGGGGCGTGCTGCAGCTGTGCAGCTCCTTGACCCCAAATTTTGCGTGTGCCGGGCTGGGCGCTGCCTCCAAGTGCAGCTTCCAGCAAAGAGCTGGAGGGAGCGGGGTGTAGGAAACCGCATGGTGTATGGTTTCTGGAGATCCTTTCTGCCGCTGTGTCAGCCCCGATTACATCAGTCAAGTCGCATTACGCGGCCGACGGGCTCTAATGGGAAGTGACAGATGTGACGGGGCGCGGGCGGGCGCTGGAAGCAGCACCGCGGTCCCCGAGGACAGGTCCCCCCTTCCCCTCTCGCTGCTCCACAGGGAAAGCTTCCACAGCGAGGTGCGGTCCTGCCTCAGCACCTCACGTCCCCGCTCAGCCGGGCCCTGAGAGCCAAAGCAAAGCTCAGCGGGGAGAGCACCGAGCAGCCCAAGCTGGCTCAAAGCCTTCAAACGCAAAATCCCAGGGGTGTGCTCCTCCCCAGGCTTGCTTTGCTCCCATACCATCACAGAGAGGTTTCCCAAAGCTGCTGCGACCTCTCCCGAAGAAAGGAGCCACCACAAAGCCTTCAAAGGGGATTTTCACCCGCTATCAATCCTCCCCGACCTTCAAGGTCTGCGGTTATTGGCATTTTGTTCTGACTGAGTCAATATTAACTTCTTAGGCCAATGGACAATAAATAGAAAATAATAAGCAATGCACGGTTAATATTGATTTATGATTATTTGGGTCTTTTGCATGAGTTTTCACATGCAAAGTAACTCTCAGCCTGCAAGGCTCACACGTTTGTTGGCACCGAGAGACACGAAGGGGAGTGGGGGAGAGATTTGCTGCAAGGTTAAAAATACCTTGTAAAGAATGTGAGGAGTGAGTTACAGCGCTACCTGGCAGGGGCTTGTGACCACTTGGAGAGCTCTGGGATCATCTTGCAGGTCTTAAAACATGCTAAAAATGTTAAATCAAATGAACTTTGCCACTTCCCTTTGAGCAAGGCATTTAGAAAGAGCTTGAAAAACAGCATTGAGTCAAATGCATGGGTGGGAGGATCGTGTATGTGCCGCGATTATGAACCAACTTCGTAAGACATTAAAAAGAATCACAAGAAAAATTGCAAAAATGGCTGAGAGGCATTTCTGTGTTTCACGACAGGAGCAGGAACAGGGAGGACGTTCTGCCTTGCAATGCGGCTTTGAGCATCGTGGGCATTCGGTGCGGCTGCTCCAGCCCGGGCTGCGTGTCACCTTGCGGGCGCTGCATCCCCTGTGCCGTGGCTTTGCGGGCAGGCGGGCAGCTCCTGCTGCTGAGCATCGCTTCAAAATACTGAATACGCCCTGGGCGGGCAGGGGGCACGTGGCAAGCCGCTCCTGGCTGCCGTAAGGGGGGATGCCCGTGCAAACAGGGGGCTTCCCGCAGCGGGAACATGCTCGCCATGTCCCTGTCGCCATCCCCGCGCTGCTTCGCGTGCAGCCCAGCAGCTCTGTGCTGGTGAGGGCTTTTTTCTCCTTTCTCTCTTCCCAGCCCCGACGTCAGGATGTTTATAAAACTCTGAATCAATTTGAAGCCCGGAGACGTTCAGCCAGGGAAGCACAGTGCTGATAGGGTCAAAAGGCCCGCCGCCAATACAGATCACACAACCTGACGGATTAATTCAAGCTGTCAGAACCAATACGCTTAAAAGCACACTCGGAGGCGCAGGCGCCGCTTCCCAAGACCGAGGGTAATGTTTTGCCGAGCCCCACAGAGCAAACTGGGGCCCACGGGACCCAGTTCCCTGCCCCTGCGTGGTTGATGCCCGGCACCCCCGGCACCCATGGCCGGCTCCCCGTGCCCGCCCCATGCAGGCTGGCGGCAGCAGTGGGAGCGTTCCCCTTCCCGGCGTCCCCGCGCTCCCTTGCTGGCACGGAGGCAGATCTGAGAAGCTGCAGGAAGTACATTTGTTATTGGGAACGCTTTGATATTTCGCATGTGAAATGTCTGCATGCTGGAGAAGTTCAGGCATCTGGCAGGAAATTACCATGAATCCTGTTTCTCTTAACAGTCACACACACGCATGCCACGGCTCTCTTTCCCTTTCCCCCCTTTTCCTTGCTCGCCCTGTCTGCTTGCCTTCCCCTCTCCCCACCTCAGGGCCTGATCCAGACCCCCAGAGCAGCCCCAGCCCCGTCCCCCTGTTCCCACAGCATCTCTGGGAGCAGCTCCGTCCCCAGCCCCAATTCCCCTCCCCAGCTCCTATGGGGAGCATGAGAAAGGGCTTTCGGCAGCTCGCCGGGCTCTTCTGTGCACCTCTACCTCGGGAGCACCTTCGCAGACAGAGTCTTCCATCCGGCCATGGACAGCGTGGGCTGACAGCCGGGGCGTCCCCAAGGAGCTCCATCCCTCGCACCTGGCACGACACCTCTCCTTGGGCACGGGTGTCCCCGAGCTGGGCGTAGCACCCCAGCAGCGCTGGCTCCCGTTTCCTCTATCCCTGCTCCCCACAGCAGAGCCACAGGGGCTCCTCACGGGGTTCGCCGCCCGGCGGGAGCACCCCGGGGTGCAGCGGTGAGCTGCCGGGTACCGGCAGAGCTTGGCTGTGGATCTGAGGCCGTGGGCGCGCAGGCGGCGGCTGCGCCGCAGACACCGAGCGTGAGCCTCAGACTGGATTTTCGTGTTGCTTCCTGCTCGCAGCAGCCTTGCTTTGGAGTTATCGCTCCCATCAGGCTGCTGTCAGGCGGCTACGTTCCGTATCACTCACCGTGAGCGCAGCCCCTGCCAAAAAAATTATGACTGTATTAAATGATTTTATTACAGTAAACTGCAGATTGCGCAGTGTAAACACAGGTGGTGCAACACACCTCGCTTTCAACTGCGTCCAGGCCAGCAGGAACAACACACTGCGCGGGCGCGGGGTGGGGAGCAGGATCTGGCCCCGGCCCCTCTGCTCCCCAGGCTTTCTTCCCAAAGTGGGGTTTCCTCCTCCCCACCGGAGGGCAATGAGGCGCAGGGACCCCAGCCAGGACCCCCTGGAGCCTCAGCCCCCTGTGGGCTGCATTTTGGGGCAGGTGATTTCTGACCCAGTTTCGGAAGGGCCCCGGGAGCCGTAGGGTCAGAGCAGAGCCCAGGACACCTGCCCTTCGTAAAACCGGCAGGTCTGCATTTTGCACAAGGTTTTCATTTTTATGGTGTTTGTTCCAGTGCGGGAGGGAAATCTAATGGGAAGCGACTGCAGCCCCCCCACCGCACCCTGCTTTGGGTCAGCTGAAATGCCAGGCCATGGAAAACCTGAAGTATTCGGCACAGAGTCCCCTTGGGGACAGCACCGGGCATGCGGAGGCTCCGGGGAAGCACGTGCTGAACCAGCGTGAGCGCCTGTCCTGCAGGAACGCTGAGGCTGGGGCAGATCATGCGGAGAGGAAGAGGAAAACCGCCGTCTTCTGTGCTCTGAGCATCCCAGGGCGCATCACAGGGTGCGCTTCTCCAAAATCAGGCAAGCTGTGCAGCAAGGGAAAATCCCAGTAGATGTTACGGAAAAGATGTGGTGAGATGGTGGAAGCCCCGCAGCTGTGCCCGGGGAGTACGGGGGCCGGCGGCACGGATCACGGTCCGGCACACGGAGCCCTCGGAGGGGCTGGAGCAGCGCCCGCGCTGGGGCTGGACGTGAACAGAGGCCCTTTGAGAACCAGCCCTCGCTTGTAGCTCCGGAGACAAAAATATCTGCGGGAAGGACAGCCCCGAATCTGCCTCCTCCCTGCTTTGGCTAAAGCGCTTCGGAGCACGGGCTGTCTTTTTCCCCTCTCCTTTTACTTTTACAGGTTTCATTTTGGCTTTGATTCCAGCAAGTTTACTGACAGATTACTTCATTTTAACTCTATGGCTTTCCTGTCTTGTGGGAGGCATATTTCTAAGTATCATATTTATCAAAAGGTCTGTGCAAAAACAAGGCCAGAATTACTCTTTCGATGGTTCCCCCAATAACTACAACCGCAATAAATTTGTCAGGGACCTTTTGTGCCGGGGTCTGGAAGCGGGGTGCGGGCACGGCCGTGCCAAAGCCGGGGCCAGCGCGGCGCGCTCCCGCCGCCTCCCGCGCTGCAGCGGCACAGCTGGGCCCGCTGGCGGGGCCGCTCCTCCCATCCCCAGGGGGACATATTTCCCCCTCCTATAACTTTAAATCAGAGCAGCATTTCAATAAATCACGGTGAACACTTATTTATTGGACATAGTTTTGGGGCTCTTAAAGCACGGAAAATAAATTTAATGGAGCGTTTGGAGCATTTCTCCAATCTTTTGAGGGATTACTTGGGGAATTTGTCAACGGAGCCAAGCACAGCAGCTTGATCCAGAGAGATGGGAAAGAAATTATGGGAGATACTCTACAAAGGCCCAGGTGTACCCTAAATCACATCAAAAAAGATTAATGTCAAAGGATTGCTTGCCAGCAGAGTTGATTGGCAGCGCTGCAGTTTATTTAATAAACTATCATTTTAGCCAGAGGGTGACTTTAATCTGAATTACATTTTCTTGTTTTGTCATACGCCATGCCAAGCGATTTATTGAATACTGTTGCATACTTCTTAACCTCAAACACTGAAAGAAAAAAGACAGAAAGCCTGGAGAGCCCCTGAAAAACCTTGAGACAGCAAACCCTGCCCGCGCGCGGGGCCGCAGCTCCACTCCGGCGGCAGCTTGCTTTCCTTGGGCTCGGCCGGGGAGACGCAGGAACGGGAGGCAGGAGCTGAACCCCGGGCTGGGTTTGCACATCTCCGAGCCAGGCCACGTGCGTGCTGAGAACGCTGCCCGTTCCCTACCCCAGCCCCAGGCTGGGCTTCAAAGCCGTCCTGCCTTGCGGGACCTCCGAGGCTTGGCGCAAGACCAGCGATGGACAGGGCACGACGGCAGAGAACAGCAGGGACAAAGGGCATTTGCAAAAGGAGAGAAAAACAAAGGGGAAGAAGCGTCTGGGACCCTCTGTGCTTCCTTCAGCCCGTGCTGAAGCCTGCGTTCGCTCGCACAAGGACCCAGCTCCGAGGCACCTCCTGGTGCGTTCCCGAGAGCCCCGATGGGTGCTGGCTGGCAGAGCTCTCCCTCCTCCTCCTTCCTGAAGCGATGAGGGATTTTGCAAAGATTTAAAAAGCCTTGGAGAGATGCTAGGAATGCTGCAGCTGGGGGGACAGGAGCCCGTGGCCCCCATGCTGTGCCCCACCAGGCTGGCACCGCGGCACCACGAGGACCCACACCATGGCCGGCTGCGAGAGCTGGGGCCCGCTGACCCATGGGCCTCTTAAATAATATGTTTGTGCAAACAGACAAAGAAATCCTAACTAATAATAATCCTCGTTCCAAGATTATGATTGAGTTTTTCCCCTGTTCTGCTTGATATTTCTGCCAAAGAAAGAAAAATCCGTGCTGAAGTCTAGCAGGAAATCCAATAAAATTTCTTCAAAAGATGGGTCTGACATTGAAAAATAGCAAAATTATAAAAGTAGGCCTCAGAAAAGAAAAGGGGAGAGTTATTATATCTGGCACCTACTGAGGGCCCAAAGCTCCCTCTCCAAATGAGCCATCACAGATTGAAAGTGTTTAGCTTCCCGTTGATTAAATATGGTGAAGGACCCGAGGCGTGCCAAGCCTTGGGGATCGAAAGTTTGTTTTCAGTCAGAATGTGTTTTCAGTCAATGGAAAAAATGGTCGGCCTGTGCCGGGGTATGTAACTGAGAAGCCTCAGGTTTGGAGTGAGTAATGACTGTGATGCAGAAATGCAGGAGGGTTGTTAATCATTCGACCCCAGCCCCCGTAATTCAACTCAGCAACTCGTACGACTTTGGAAGTCTTTTTTTTTTTTTTTTCACTGTTCTTTTTTAATATATATATATATAAACCATTTTCCCTACTTTTTTATTTTTTTCTTGTATTATTCTTGCATCCCTTTTCCCCCAGATGAGCGCAGCCCCGTGCTGCGTCAGGCTGTGGCTGGGTGTTGGGGCTCCTCACTCCCGCCCTGAGCCTTCCCTGCCTGTGAAATGGGCCAGGTGATGGCGATGGGTGGCAGAAGCCAGGCTGGATGGCGAGCACGGGCAGCACAGGCAGNCAAAGGTTTGGTGGAAACGGCTCTCCTGGAGAGCACTGCGGGAAACCGCACGTCCCTGCAGACAGAGGAGGCCATTGAAAATATCCCCCCTCTTCTTTTTTTTTTTTTTTTGGCAGAGGAGGAACCATTTCATCACTAGGCTGTGCGCCCAGCTTCGAGCGAAGGCAGCAGCGCGTCCCCGCAGCGAGAGGCCGGCACCGGGCGCTGCTCTGCCGCGGCACCGGGCGCAGCAGCGCGTGGCCGGGGCACCAGGCGGCGGCTCTGCCTGCGGCAGCCTGGAAGAGCAAACATCGCCTTTCATAGGGAAAGCTGGGGCANGGGATGCATCTCGAATGGCCACAAAACCACACCTGGTGCACAAGGAGCCCGCATGAATCATCCCTATGAACACAGCCTCCTGTACCAGCTCCCTCCCATCCCTCTCCGTCCTCCCCATCCCTCCCCCCCCTTCTCCATCTCTCTCCATC
>VXAA01005292.1:113160-145660 GCA_013399115.1 Anseranas semipalmata
GCCCCTGCATCCCTTGCTCACCCCCCCCAAGAGATGCCTGACTTTATCCATTAACTTTGTTTGCTGGGCTGCTTCTCATTAGATAGCCAACAAATTCCAGGAAGACAGGACACCCACTGGGCCTAAATGAAATTAGAGAACAGAGCAGTGCTACAAGTGGTTTAATTCAAATTATAGTAAGCCATTATTGCCAACTGCAAGTGCTCAGAATCATGAGTCAGACCCCCACAAGGAACGAGACAAGCTTAAAAAAATCATGAGTTGTTAAGTATATAATTAACTTTGGGGTTATTTTTATTTACCTTCCAGTTTTCAGCCTTCAGGAATCAAATTTTTGAGCTTGCCTGAATGAGTGTTGGAAACCACTTAAAATTAAAGAGGGGGGGAGAAGAAGAAGCGAAGTCTCCCACATTCCCATGATGCCAAGAGCTGGGGATTGAGAGTGACACCACGTGTCCCAGGAGTGGCGATAGCATCTATGGAGCCAGGGTTGCTGCAGAAATCAAAGCCCGACACGTTCCTCCAAGTCAGGAGCTGCGGGCAACTGCAAACATCACCCTCGCAGGACCTCTGGAACAAGGCGCAGCTTTCTCCTCCGAAGCAAGCTCCTTGCTCTTGCACGTCCAGGGCGCTGCACAAAGGGGCTTTGATTGGGAAGCCCCGGTGAGCCACCGGCCCTGCGCACAAGGTGAGGGACGCACCGGGGAAGCAGGGGGATGCTGTGGCGTGGCAGGGACCTGCCCTCAGCCACCTGCACAGACTTGCAGCGGGGAAGACAGCAGGAGGAGGAAAAAAACCAAACTTTTTGAGTACAGAAGTACTGCGTCCCACAGGAGAGGCAGGACCCCCAGGACCAGCCCCACCTTGCTGCCATCAGCGAGCACCGCGCCAGCGGCAGCTTTTGCTCCCGGAGCTGTTTTCTTCTCGGGCACCAGGGTTTTTGCAGGGACAGGGATCTGTGGGGGACACCACAGCAACAGCTGGAGCTGGCGTAGCGTCATGAGACTGCCGGGAGGGTGCATGACGGTGGGCAGGAAGCGTCTGGGGAGCCTGAGCAGGGTCACTGCGTGATCCCAGCCCGCCGAGGGAGCAGCAGGACATGGCCGGCACTTTGCGAGGCGAGGGCCGAGTTTCTCGGTGTGCCCAAGCTGCCCTCGCAGCCTTGGAGCAAGCGGAGCCGGGGGGAGCCGAACCGGCCAAGCCTCCCCTGCTCCCTGCCTCGGGTTGCGTCTTCGCCTGTTTCCGCTGAACAGATAGTACCCTGCTATCTTTCACTGAAACATCATGTCCAATTTATCCCTTGATTAAACCCATATTTTGCTTGGCTATATGTCAAATATAAGAGGGCTGCACTCAAGTGAACTAATCTTGGTTTACTTGCCAGTAGGTAATTTGATAGACAATTTGGCAGGCATCCACTCTAGAATTAAGCAAACCTGAGCAATAAAGATGTAGAAAAACAATCCCGAAAAGCCATAATGAGCCGTCTAGTTTCATTCAATGGCAACTTGTTCCACTTTCACTTCTGCTGCCATGCAGGACCGCGGCGCCCAGCAGTGCCCCGGCGCAGGAGGGGCAGCTTGGCCGAGGAGGCAGCGGGAGGATCTGCTGAACCCCGTCTCCCAAACCTCTCCAGCACCCATGTGCTGACCCGCTGACAGGCCGGAGGGATCCTCACCCCGGGCTTCTTAACGTGAGCAGAAAAAATTGCTCGACATCATTTTCCCTCTGGTGGCTCTCCGCTTTAGGGCAGCAGCCCCAGGTTGGAGCAGTCCCAGCAGCCCCAGCAAGCACAGTTAGGGACTTAGGGCCATTACGGTGACGGAGGGGCGCGGACAGGTCATCGGCAGCACCTGTGGGAGTGCTCCTTTGAGCAAACACCATGGAGGCTGTGATGCCTGCAAAAGGTCCCTGGCGGTGGCACGACCGGAGCTGTGTTTTGGCGCGCCGCGGGACGCGTTAGCGCCGCGCTCCTCGGGCTATGGACAGAGCAAAGGGGCTGTCAAAGTGCCGCCGCGCCGCTCCATTCCTCATAATGCCATTATGTATTGCTGGTATTAATCATGCCGCTAGGTAAGCATTATGGCACTTTTATGGTAGCTTTGAAGCTAATCTGTCACTAATGCCTTCTGGATTATCATGATTTCTTACAGTTGTGATTCATTAACTCAGATGCCTAATAGAATTAGTATTAAACATCTTCCATAGATTTCTGCCTCAACATGTTGAGTTTTGAAAGCCTTTTCAATATTTCATTGTGTTGTATTAAATGGCATGTCAGGCACATTGTGTGGTCTCCTGCAGAACCTGGCGCACTGCGAGCCACCGCGGTGGCCGGGGCTGGGCTGGTGACCGGGCTCCTGGGACCGGGGCCGGAGCATTCCCAGGGCCAGGGCCAGATCCTGGCTGGGGAGGCCATGCACTGGGAGCGGCTTCAACATCAGAAGGGGCTTCCAGACAAGCCGTAGCTCAGCGGCACAGCTGCTCGCCTCCAAGCATGCGAACCTGTCACCAGATAATGAAGCTGGTACAGGAGAGGTTAATCTGCTTTAAGGATAGAAAATGCAGTGCAGGTACTAAATATGATTGTGATTATTACCTGGCCCTGGAGGAATCCTTTCCCTAGACACCGCAGTGCCATTCCTAGTAGGACTATTATTCCTAATAATCAATATTAATTTTCAATGCTTTCTCTGGGGCTTAGAATTATTTTCTTGTTTAGGATAAGATCTGGATCTTGAAGCAGGCTAAAAAGAGGTATTATTAGTATTATTATTATTATCATTATCACTATTATCTTGGGTTTTTTAAAAAAAAATCTTATTTAGATAGCCATCTCTCCCCAGCAGCAGGTTGTGCAGCTCACAGACCTTTATCTGGCTACTTCCATCTGCGTGTCGCGGGTAACAAAATTTTACAGTTATTATTATTAATAATGTAGGGCCAAGACCAGAACAACATCGCATTAGGCTGCGCGTGTGTCTGTGAGACCGGGCAAACCAGCGCTATAGCATCCGCTCGGTTTCGCTGGTTTTCTTAAGAGATGAGCCCCGTGGCCCCGGTTTCCAGGGCCGTCAGTGAGCGGCAGCCCGGCTTTGCTGGGGCACCCGGCCCCGTGAGCCAGCAGCCTGGGGCGGTGCTGGCAGCGGGCGCTGGGAAGAGCCTGAACTTTGGGATGCTCCTCTGAACCCAATGGCAAAACTTTCCCGAAGCGCGCCCGCCCTGACCCCAGAAACCCCGCGCCGAGGCCGTCAGCTAGGAAAACAGCGCGGGGGAACTTCAAAGCGGTAATTAGGAGCAGCTGTGCAAATCGACAGACCCGTGCGGGGAGCTGCGCGGCCGGGCGCGTACCTGCCTGCTGCTCCTCCCACCCTGCGCGGGGGGCTCGCGGAGCCCCCGGAACGCGGCGGGCACCAGTTTGCTTGGCACGCAGCAGCGGGGCCGGTGCTGCATCCCCGCCAGTGTTAATAAAATTCCTCTTGCGGGGTTGGAGAAAGAAACGCTGCTTTTAGCAAGGCTCCTCTGGAAGAAAGGTCAGCTTTGGGGCAGGCGTTTGACTGATAGCCTGTGAGCTGCGCGGGGGGAGAGGTCGCTGGGAGGCTGTGAAAGGTGGCTTGTCCCGCTGCCAGAGCCAACGTGTGCCTGTGATTGAAGCCTACGCCCTACCCCTCTCTCACTGCCATCCATCACGCCTGGCACCCACAGCCCCACAATTTGTAACCAGCCCCGCTCCCCCTGCAGCGTCTCTGGGCATCGCGGGGGGGACACAAGTTCAGAAGCGAGGGGCGGCAGGGAGCGAGCGGCCCCGCTGCGTGGAGAGCCTGGCGCTGGGGAGGTGACACCGGGCCCGGAATGGGGTCCGACCGCCTCCTGGGGACAAGCCCCTGCTGCGGGAAGGGATGCGCCCCGCTCGCAGCAGCTCCCTGTTTTGAGCTATTTTGCTATCAGAATGACTGATTTCCCAACTGCAAGTGGCTTCTCAGTGAAACCCTCTGATCGTTGTTTTTATTTTATTTTTTGGTGTGTGAGTGAAGTAACGCGTACATTAAGGGGAAAAGCAAACCTTAAAAGCTCTTCATTATGTGACATGCTTAAAGCATGCATTTAAAACTCCTCAGTTTTGGTTACAGAAACAGTTTGGTTCTCCCCTGGATTTCTTTAACAAAACCCTGAAACACCCCACAGCAGAGCTTGGCTGGGGAGAATCCTTCCCTCTGCGCCCCCAGAGAGCATCGCTGCTGACTGCGGCGAGATGCGAGGGGGAGCGGGACGCTTCCCACCGCCCCTGTGCTGCTGCGGGGGCTCCAGCATTTCTCCCCAAATTGGAAATGCCACTTTTCAGTGGAATGTCCTGCTTTAAAAGGAGGAAAACCGAGCGGTTCCAGCTCTGGGATGAGGGTTCCTCACTGCAGCCTTTGTTTCAGAGAGTGAAAGAGGTGGTCACGGGACGGCAGTCAGCCGGGAGAGCAAGGAGGGGGGCGAGGAGAAAACTTTAATTAGGGTAACTTGAAGGCGGGCTTTAGCCGACAGCCGGCGGGAGGCCCGGTTTGATCTCCTTGTGGGACAGAGCGTGTGATTAATTGTGGCCTGTCGAGGGGACGGACACCTGCCTGTCACATGCTTGGGTTCCCGGCGCGGGCTTTGATCTCGCAGGCTGCGTGGGAGGGTGCAGTGTGGGCACGGCGGTGTGTGCCCCCGGGCTGCTTTCTCGCCAGCTGCGGGGGGTCTGTGGGACGGGGGGGGCGGCGTGGAGGGGGTCTTGGCCTGGGGTCAGCCCAGGAGGAGTCGGGGCAGCGGGGGAGTCACCCCAAGGGGAAGGTCTGTCCCTGAACCAGGGGGTCTGGGTGCCTCGTGGGAGAAGCGGCCGAGAGAGCAGAGGGGATGCTCGGCCCTGCCACCACCACGGAGCCACTCTGGGAAGGTCCCCTCGTCCCCAGACCACGTCTCCTCCACGGGGACAAGCACCAGGTCACCCAGCCCTTTTGCAGCAGGGTTTCCACACCTATGGAGCCACGCAACGTGGAGGGAACCGGGTCCAGGTCCTGCCCTGCAGGCGCTCTCCTGCAGGGAGCCTCCTGCAGCCCTCTCCAAGCTCCTCTCACCCGCCCGCCGCTGCCCACCCGCTCCCCACGCATTTTGGCAATTGCCTGGGCGGCCGCGCTCGGGCACACGGGGTGATTGGCATGGGCATCTTTGCGCCTGGGCCCGGTCCCGGGTTTATTCTCAGCGCTGACATTTGTGCCAAGCAGGCAGAGCATGCCACACTTGCTGGCCGGAGGGGGAGCGGGTCCTACGTGGCGAGAAAGAGGATCCCGACAGCTCCGGTTTCAGCCTGACCTTGAGAGTGCAGCAGGGAGGGGACCCCCTCAGACCCCCCCCGTGCGCAGCCACTGCGGGGGACACCCGGTCGGGGAGCCCGGCACGTCCCGGCGGGGACGGGCAGCGAGGCGTCGGCAGCACCAGGGGATGCTCGCACCGTCCCCAGCAGCCGGCTCTGCCGGGGCTCCGCGGGGCGAAGGATGAGGGGGCAAGGCGCTGCGATGGTGGGTGAAGCTGTGCCCACTGCTGCCGCAGCGGCTTTGGGAACCTCCCCGAGCTGTTTTTTTCCCCTGCTTTTCCTCCCAGCTTTGCACAGGGACAGGAAGGGTTCTGAGGGTGTCTTGGGAGATGATTTGACTCCTACAAGCAGTGAACGTCCTGATTTTGGGGAGAGAAATGTCCGAATCAAGCTAGAGGCAAGTATGGGAAAGCCCTTCTCTGTTCTGCATGAATATAACAAAAACAAATTTCCAAAAGCCCCGGACAAGCCCAGTAAGTCTGTAATGTGGTGTCCTGTTTCCTAATCTCTTCAGTAAGGAAGCAGTGTGTTGAATTTAAAATATCCCTCTGGTAAATGCTAACTATTTAAAGAGTGCTAGGGTCTTAGAAATGCAAAACAAAGATTTGTTGATTAAAAACACATGGTTTGTTCTGGAGGCATGAGTAGCCAGAAAAATCAGTTCTGACAGTATTTTGGCTTTTTCAATCCCACAAGACATGATGGTGATTTATTATAGTGATGTCAGCTGTGGTTGAAAAAAGTTCCCTGTGTTGTCTTAATAAAAGAGCTTTACCTTGAAATCATTAAACTCTCAGCCTGTTTATTTGAAGCGATGACTGTGAATGTGAATGGTCCCCTCTAAATCACTCGGCCCTTCGCGGGAACATATGCCTGCACATGAGGTGCGGTGACAGCCTGGAGCTCGCCTCGCTAATGCGAGGCGTGTGATGGATATGATTAGCGTGGCTTTGAAACTTGGAGGGGAGATAAGCACACCGGGTGGGGAGAGCAGCCCCCACCTCACAAAGGGGATGGCAATTAGAAAGACAACTGGCCCTGTCTGTCTTCTGATGCAGATGTGCAAAGCTGGCGATATTCTCCGCAGAAGCGGGGCCAGGCACAGCAGCGGGGCAGAGAGGGGTCCGGAGGGAAAGGCGGCAGAGGCGGACGTGCCCAGCGGCAGCATCAGTGCACAATCGCTGCTAAACTGCAGACGTGTTGGAGGAACGTGTCCAGCCGGGTATCGAAACCAATGTCCGCCGCAAGGTTTTAGTGGGGAAGAGGAAAACTAACTTTGCCTTCCCACGCTTAATTTCACTGTCAAGATATATAGGTGTCATATGCTGCGTACAGGGTATGGAGCAATGGAAGAAGTATAACAGAAATAACCTGCCAGGCTCTGCCCACCATCCCTCATCCAGGTTATACAGTTAGCTGAGCTCAGCAAATCAGATTAGCGAGCGCCTCCACCGCAGTGATTTACCTGGGCGCACGCGGCAGCCGGCAGTGCCACGAGAAGCCCGGGTCCCGCCAGAGCAGAAGAGCACGAACCCTGCCGCAGCCCCGCCAAGACGCTGGTCTTGCTGCCTCTGCCAAGCTCTGCCCGCAGCAAATTGGGGGCAGCCTTGCAAAAAGCAGAGTGGCCCCCATTTCACAGCGGGGTGGAGGGGCAGGAGCGCCTGCAGCCCGGCCCCAAGCCCTTCCTCGTGGCTCCGGCCGCAGGTCAGAGCCGAGCAATGTTTGCTTCTTGGGTAAACACCCGTAATCTCCCCAGCCAGAGTTTATCGCAGGGAGGCAAGTTAAATTCTTCTTGGCTAATCCCCGCGTGCTGCGGTTTTCTGAGCATGGGATTTCGGGATGCCGCGTGATACAAACGGGCGGCTCCGGGCTGGATCTGACCCGCGGGAGCGGGCGCTCCGCTGCCCCAGCCCCGGCCTGGAGCAGACACGGCCCATAAATCCCGCACGCCGCGCAGTTCCCGCAGAAGGCTGCTGGGCCGAGCACAGGAGCAGAGCCTCTGCCTTTGGTCTTCATTGCAGCAGAGCCCTTGATATGGGAATTATATTAGAAATAATACAGATGTTGAAAAAAACCTCTGTGGGTTGTTTACACTAAAACCCCCAGTATATGGTGGACGGGAGAGCGCATAGCGCGAGCCGAACTCTGACCCTGCTGAAGTACATGGGAATGTTACCAGAGACGAGATGCTTGGCAGATATTAACAGATCGTATATTATCTGCCTTAGCTGGAAGAATTATATTTTTCCATCAGCATGATTATTTTTATTTGACTTTTAAGTTGAGCTGGAAGACAGCGTGGCTTACATCCATCATTGCTGTGGCTATTAGAAAATTAACCGAGCTTAATAAACTTTCTGCATGGCTTGCTTCTGCAGCTGTGTATCCAAAGGAAAACACATATATTGACTGCTCCACCGTGGAAGCACATCTCCAAATAAGACTTGCTGGAAGTGAGGAACGGCCCAGGGTGGTCCTCACGTGGCTGCACTGGAAGAGGTCCGCGCAGAGCTGAGGGCTCAGAACCCTTCCCCAGGTTCATGGCACTGCTCTGCTGTGTGCCACCTCCGTTTGTCACCAAACCGGTGGCCGTGCTGGCAGCGCCCAGAGCCCCGTGTACGTCTCTCATCTCGGCGCAGAGCGAGCGCATCCTCGCTGGGTGAGGCAGGGGGAAGCCGGGAGCCCGCTGCAGATGGGATTCAAGAGGGAAGAGCCAACGCTCATCTCTGAAAGGAGCTGGGCAAGTTACAACCGAGCCGGCTGCCATAAATCATCAGCTCAGAGGTTTCACTCAGCCATTAGATACACCTGAAGACGTGCTCGGTGCTGTGGACGTGGGTATGGGATTTTTGTGCTACGTGCTGCTCTCACATCAATCTCTTTCATACCGGCAGAATGAGCCGGGTGCTCCCGCCTGTGCACCTCAGACAGGAGAAGCAATAAAAGGGAATTCAGCTGTGTGTGATCCCATGTCTTTCCTTGGCGTGCCCGGCTGCTTTTCCAACCCCTTCTTCAAGCAGCCGGCCCGCTTTGTACTCGCTGCTCCAGAAAAATATATTTAGTGCTGGGTCTGAGCGCCCGGGGCTGCGGGCACGGGGCCGGGCCTGCAACCTCCTGCCCTGCAGGCAGCCCTGCGGGGCTGGGGCTCCACTGCCGGCCCTGAGCCGCGCACTGGAGACGAACCACGGGTGGGGAGAGCCTCGAGCGGGGCCCTCGGGATGTTCCGCGTTGGCAGACGGGGAGCAGGCAGGCGGAGGCAGCGCTCCTCGCTCATCCCAGGCTGCTGGCACAGCCGGGGACGGGCTGCAGAGAGAAGTGAAGACAAAACCAGCGAAGGGAGGGCTGGAGGGGCCGAGCACCGCATGCCCGGCTCGGTGGTGCCGCAGCCTCGCACCAGCACTGCGCGGGCTCGTCCCTGCGGGGTCACGGCCGCACTGGGGCCCAGGGTGCCAAAATCTCGACCACGCCGGGGTCCAGGCGCACGGTGATGTGCGGGATCGGGGGGTCCCTCCCTCCCGCTCATGTCTACAAGCAAATTAAAAATTAAATAAATAAACTCGGTAGTTTACAAATAGAACTGTTACTTGTTACTCACAGTATTAACAGTCTCCTTTTATATTTTTTTTTCATTTTTTTTCGAGGCTGTGAAAGACGTTTGTTTCAGTTGCCAACATCTCTACAGAACTAATGTGGGTGGATTGTGACAGATATAATTTCTCCATCCTACAGTTTCATCAACTTGAGTTCTGTTAAACTATACCCGCTGGGCTTAGCTCCTTTTAAAGTTTCCGCTTTGACAGGTAGATTTATTAGTCTTGAAATTTGTACAAATCAGATGTCACTCGTGGCAACTTGTCAAAATGTCAGTCTGGTGAGGGAGGCATGAAAGGATTTTCTGGAGAGAGACGGGAGGCAGGCTTTAAAGAGCTCGAGCAAAGCAGAAGAAAGGAGCTGGGAGGGATTGCAGCCTTCTTGATCCTGGAGGTTTTACTTTATTAAATATCTAGCGCCATACAGTGGGAGATGCTGTTGGATCCTGCCCGCCAAGACATCAAGGCTGTCAACATCCACTGATGGCTCCTATCTCACAGCCAGTCGAGTTCCGCAGCTTGTTATGTATATTTAGGGCAAGGCTGAGGCATGGGGAGGGGAAAGTTCGGCTCGTTTTTTCAGGCTGTTATGTTTGCAATGTTCCATTACAGCCCTGGTAGCCTGAGCATGGAGCTGCGGCGCATGCTCTGGAGGGCAACGCATGGATGAGCTTGAGCCAGGGAAATGGGAAAGGGGTGAGAGGAGCGGGGAAGCTCTGCCAGCCACTGCAGGAGGTGATGGCAGCAGGACCGACTGGCCTGGACATTCCCATCCCCATCCCATCCCGTCCCATCCCAGCTCCCCAGCAGGAAACCTGCCCCGAGCCGCTCTGCACCCCTGCAGCCAGGGGATCTGGGGAAGCCGGATCTGCACAAGCACCCTCCTGGCAGAGACACACCAGAACCCGCACATCTGCGTGCACAGAGACACGCTGCTTAATTGGCTGTGGAAAGCCGTAATTAAAACACTGACCTGCACTCTTGCTGATGAAGGCAGGAGTGGGTCAGAAGCGCTCCCATAAGAAGACCTCATGCTGCAGGTGGCTGGGACACAGCAGCCATCTCCCTGAACGCATGGACCAAATAATTTTGGCACTGTAGTTTTTCCATGGAATAAATTTAGGGTTGTTGAAGTGAAAACTTAAAAAGAAAAAGAAAAAGTATTTTAAAAAAGCAATTAAAAAAACATTATTTTGATTGCCATTTCCAAGAAGATCAGGAAAATCTCCACCAAAATCAACATTTTTACATGAATATTTACATTTTGTTTGAAAAATCTGTTTTGGCTGAAAAGACACTTGTTGAAATTTCTGTGACGGGCGATGTCACCTCCCTGGTGACGTGGGGACCGGCTGGGCCGCGGCCATGCATTGCCACCAGCCCCAGCAGGGCCATGGGAACAAGACCCGGCATAGGACCAGGGCTCAATGCACTATTGAGAGACGCTTCCCCAAAATGAGGTCTGGTTAGGAAAGGGGCTTCCCATCTTCAGGACCCCAGGGAACCCGTGTTCCCCGCCCCAGCTGGAGAGATCTCCAAAGTGTCTGATCTCGGCAATCCGCTCTGTGATCCAGAGCGGGGCACTTTGCGCTGGGTCTGTCTCGACCTTTACACCTTGCTCCTCGCCCGCTTATTGCGTGCGCCCAATGGAACCGTGAAATGAGAAATAACATTAAACTGAGAACTGGGATTTTTCCAGTTTTTTTTCAGTTTCCAAACAGAAAACTGGGATTTGTGACAGGGCAAGGCCGTGCATGAGCAAGGGGAATTTAAGCTGAGAGGCTTTGCTTAATTAATCGGTACATAAATGCCTTGCTTCTTCCAGCGTGGCAGCGATCCGCTCATGAAAGGAGGAGAGGGGAAAACCCACTTCACACGGGAAGGTTTTCTTGAAAAGCAGTCACTTCGTGTCACATCCAGAGCTGCTTTCCTTTCATGTGGCAAGCGGGTGATGGCAGCTTGCTCTCCCTGTGCCGCATCAGGTGCGGGGGCCCTGCGCTGCTCGTGGGGGCAACGTCAGCGTCGTGGGGACACAATGGGAGGCAGGACGGGGACGAAGGGTCGGTTTGGGTGCCCGACTGGGACCCTGGCTTCTCCATGTGCTGCGGGGTGATTTCGGTGCAGGCAGCGTGGAGAGGGAGAGAGCAGGAGACGGAGAGGAGAAAAATGCCTGGCATGAGTTCAGAAAGCTCTCCAGCTCACACATCTGGTTCTTATATTTCAAAGTTAATTAGTCATATTGAGGCTGTCTGAAGATAAATTTATCATCCAGAAAAAACACAAACAGTTTGAAAAATGAAAGGAAGTGAGGTGACATGGCTTGACGTTTAAATAAATCATTTTAACATGATTAAAAAACTTGTCCTCCCTGACACCCGGAGCTGGATACTTTGTAAAGACTTTCTGACAAAGACAAGTCCCCGTTTGCTACACAAAGCCCCTGCCATTCAGAGCTTTGCCCAGTGACTTCCCCCAGTGACTACCAGGGAGCACAGCCCACAGCCAGGGCCAGCCCGAGCCGAAGGCTGGGAGCACCCCAGCACCCCTGGCCGGGAGCACCCGGAGGGGGACCCGGTCCCCACGGGAGGCACGGGGCCGCGGGGGCGATGCTGCTGCAGCGTGTCCCCTCCCGCGCCCCCCGGCGTCCCCGGTGCAGCCGGCGATGATCTAACGCAGCGTGAAGGCTTTCCCCCACTGGCGACGCTCTCTCGTCAGCTTTGCTCGAGGGATAACGAAAGGAGCCGGTTCTGGTGCAAAGTCCCCTCGCCGTGGTGATTCGCACCGAGCGGCTGTCACTGCGTGTCCCGCTGACACCACGCAGAAGTCTCATTAGATCCAGGGCTTCGGTTTCACAGCCACGTTATCAAATTTCCTTTTCGCGTGCTGCAGTGATGGAAGGCTCGTGATTACACGAACCCCCGAGCAGTGCCGCTGCGGGGCTGCCTGGCCCATGTCCGGGCGCTGAACGTCGCTCAAGGCGCGGGGCGACCGGCACGTCGGGTGACCCCAGGAGCAGCTCGGCTGGGCTGCGCTCTGCTTCGCCTGCCTTGCCGGATGCTTTCAGGGGACGTTGAAGCTTTGACGATCCTGTTTCCCATGTCTTTCACGCCCCAGGTCCAGCCCAGTCCCTGGGGGTCACTGAGGTCCTTGTCCAGCTCCCAGCCCAGGCACTTAAATGAGATGTCGCAATCCCCCCCCTCTCACCAAGCCCACCAGACCTCAGATAAACCTTTGCTGCCTTCGCCCTCCAGGTCTTTTGCAAATCTGCAAAATGGGGATTGCATGGGGCCCATGGTTCCCCCTCCCTGCTTCCTGAAGAGCCGGGGGATGCCCGGGTGCAACAGACAGATGGACAGACAGACAGACACACAGACCGACGAAGCCCCCGCCTGCTCGGAGCTGGGGAAGTTGCAAAAGGTGGGAAGACGCACGTCTTGTAACAAGAAAAGAGCTCTCTGGGCATGAAGGAAGCAAAGTGACATAAAGGAGTGTGAAATAAAAATAAATAAATAAAAAAGTGACACTTAATGGATAAAATGAATATTCAAGTTGTTTCCAGGGAAGAATCTTTGACTTTGGTGCTGGTTACAGTTACAAGGTTTGTGCGTTTTCTTGCTGTCAAAGCCTTCACCATAATTGTCCAAAAGTTCCTTGATTATCTCTAACAAAACTGTCAGCTGCCTTTGAAGTATCAGAACAGTCTCATCACATCTTATTAAATAGTAAACATCATTTGCAAGTGTGCAGAGCCAGGCAGTCGGGGGCGGGCGCGTGGCGGGGCTGGCAGGCACCCAGCGGGGCCGGGGGAGCCGCGGGGTCGGGCGCAGGGGCAGAGCCCCCACAAGGCAGCGCAGAAACCGTCCCTGTCAGGTCCCAGCCCTGCTCGGAAGGAATTACTTAGTTTGAAACGAAAATAATGCTTTGGATCCTGCCGAATGTTTTCATGCTTCTTCTTCTAGCCAGATTTGGAGAAACTTATTTCATGTGTTGAAGTGTCTTTCGAGAGCTGAGTCTTTCATAGAAGAGTAATTGTGCAATTAGCTATGAATTAGTAAAAATTCATTCTAATTACTTCCAGGTGTGACACATTTTTATGCTCAAAAGCGAGGAGGGGACTAACGCTGCCCTGTCAGCGTTTGCTTTCGGAGCGGGTGCGAGCGGAGACATCTCGCCAGGCTGACATGCGCCTTGCTGGGTGCTTCTTAAAAACGTCATTGCAGAGCAAGGGAAACGGCCCCCAGCAAGCAGCCGGCTCGGCCAGGAGCAGGTTTCCTTTCCAAAAACAGCCATAAGCAGATGGGGCCAGTGACCCCCAGGATGCCCCAAGCCAGCAGCTCCAGAGGCCGGGCTCTCTGCAGCAAATCGAAGCCACCTGTGTCACCACCGCGAGCACAGCCAGGACAGGAGCCGTGAGCCATGGTGCAGATCAGGTCCCCGCTTGGTGCAAACCACCCTAAAGCAGCGGGGTTTGGCTCATTTACTCAGCTCTCGGACTCAAAAAGGGGCTGGCGGCTGCGCTCCATGGGGAGCTGGAGCCCCTTCTGTCCCCCACAGCCCCAGCTGAAAGCATCCCCTGTGGCTCGCTGCTGACCGGGGTGGGAAACCAGGTGGATCCTATTGTGCCTGGTACGTCATTAAAAACACTGGAAATCTCACAATAAAGCCTGCAAGATTTCCAGCTTTAATTCCAGATCAAAGAGGCTTTGGGAAGGAGCATCCCAGGTTTGAATGCTTATCTCAGCCAGACCCCGTGAGCTTTTGAAGTTGCCCCATCAGTCACTAATCAAAGATCTCCTTTTAGATGGGAAATCAAATCCCTTTCAGCAGAACGGGTGGTTATCAGTTTCTAAACATCACTTGTCTTTCCAATGACCTTCTTTTTGTGAGCTGACCCTGGAGCCTCACTGGAGCAGGAAAACCTTGCGAGAATTGGCCCTGCAGTTTGCAGAGCATTGGCACACGCATAGCTGTGCTTTCACATCAGTAAAGAATGTGTGTGTGGAAGTAATAAAACCCTTTAGAGGTAAATAAATACATGCTGTATTCCCCATTTAACACACAGCAATTGCCTCCAACTACAAGCGCTAACAAAGAGCCAGCATTTCCACTCAAAAGAGGAATTCGCAGAGCTATCGGTCTGTTTTCCCTCACCATACACAGACAATGCCAGCGGATGATACCATCTGAGAGGATCAAGACCTTCAACGCAAAGCATCCCTGTCTGGGAGGGCTGGATGGGGAGCGGGGAGCCGGGAGCATCACAGGCTGCAGCACCCGGAGTTTAAGCCACTCGTGTTCCCTTGCAAGCGTGCAATCAACCTCTGTGCAAAGACACCAACAGAAAATCCGCAGTTATCAATTTTCCACCCCCTCTGCAAAAAAAGTAAGCCACCAGCAAGGATTCTGGACTGATGTTATCTGCGCTTGGTTTTGTCACACGGGCTGAGACCCCACAGTGCGCTGGGCACATGCTGGGTGCGACATCGTCCCCAGAGCCCCCGCAGTCCCAGCTGCATCGACCGGCGGGGCTGAGCCAGGCCCTGGATCGTGCCCTGGTCAAAACGCGTGTGATCACCACCCAGGCTCGCAGAAGTGTGTGCTGCAACCTTAACGGATACCTTGCAGCAAAATCTCCATCTATTTTGCAGAGCAGCACGTATCTGGCCTTGCCTGGATTAAGAGTCTGAATCAGCATAATAACCAGTTTTCTCTGAAAACACTGCATCTTATTTAACCTAAATTATATGGAGCTTCAGGACTCTGCCTTTGAATCTTCTGGCAGGATTGCACGTGGCTCTCTGGAAAACTGCCCGAGAGCTTATGTCCAATTTTGTAACTTGCTGGCTTACCAACTTTTTGACAAGCTGCTGGGAAACCTCTTCCTGCAAATAGCTTGTGGGACTGACATTTGCACTGTCAGGTAAAAGTTTTCCCTGGGTATCCTGGAAAAAAACCAAGCATGCACAGGCCTGTCTTCACTGCTGCCACTTGGCCGTACCCACGAATGCCAAACTGCAGCAGGACTCCCCTGTGACCTCTCCTGTGATCCTTTGCTCACTGAAACCTCCAGGAAACAGCTTATGCTGTTAAAATCCCTTCTAGGATTTTGCAGTGCAAGCATGCAGCAGAGCGCAGTGCTCTCTCCTGCTACCAAGAACATTCTCTGGATGTAGTTACGATGATCCCACCGTGCCTGTGTGATCCCTTCTTGTAAACCTGTTGTGCAGGATCGGATGACATGCTTCTCTTCTCAGCCCCTTTCCTGATGGGAATTTGCACCTTGGAACTCGGTGCGGAGCAGGAGCGGGAGCGCAGCCCAGCCGCACGCTGAGCACTGAGCTCCCTGCCGCCTGCAGCGTGGCTGGCGCAGCAGGAGCCTGCGTCCCCCTGCCGCGATGCTGGACCTGCTTTCTGCACCGGGGATTCATCACCCACTATTTTGGTCTTTCTCTCTATTTTTGGAAATCGTCTAAATCGTCTCACGGTTCCATATCCTCCTCTGTAACCGGATTCTTCACGTCCCCTGGCTCGATGTCTCCGCGCTCAGGGTTAACCCTTCAGGTTGCACAAGCACTGACTGGCAGCAGCAGCAGAGGGGCTGAAAATAAGGCCCCGTGGCCGCTGGCGGTGTGCGCTGCACCCCTGCGGGGGCTGCTGCGGGCAGGGCTAATCCCTCCCCAGCACCCAGCGTCCCTGCGAGCACAGCCCTGCCGTGGGCAGCACCGCTGACGGGACGCTGGTCCCCACGCCTCTATCACGGCACTGTGACATTTCCCTGGGTGATGGCAAACTGCCTCCTTTTAAGAAGCATGAATAGGGTTAAAGGAAGAAAAAAAGATGTGGTGTGGTGGATAGTGAGGGCTGTAGATCACCAAGCACCTAAACAGCACAGCTTTTATTGGGTTAGAGCTGATTTCTTTCACATTTGCCTGGGTGACTTTGCATAATTAAAAATAGGCCTCTCTTATAAAAAATAAACAAACGGTATCACTGTCCTGTGCAGCAACAGCCCGAGGGCAGCTCCTTCTGGCCCGGTGAAGTGCCCGGCGCTGCTGGACCCAGCTCCCAAGGCTCCTCTGAAAACTCCGAGTCTGAGCGCAGGAGGCCGCAAGGCAGAGCACACCAGACTGGCGCTGCCAAAAACTGGAGCTTTTTTTTAATAAGGCCTCAAACAAACTAATAAAAAGTCCCTGTCAGCAGGGCAAATTTCATTCCAGCTGGGAGCCGGATTCCTGTTAAAGGAAAGTGCCAGCAGGCCCTTTAGATCCAATGGCACTACCAGACACAGCTATAATTACGAACTTTCGATTGCTGTGTGAAAGCTGTTATGAATTTCAGTGGGCAGAGGGGCACAGAGGAATAGTAAATCACCCAAACAAAAGGTATGGGCAGCAGGGAGCAGGCTCCGGTGTTAACCAAGCGCCATTGTATAGAGCTTAAATTATGAACATGTGCCGTAGTTAAAACAGGATCTGCAACTGGGAGCTGATTGTCCTGGAGGCACCCAAGCATCTCTGCAAGTGTGGGAGAAATCAGGCCGTGCTTACTGGCGCTTTGTCCCTGGGATTCCCAGTGCTCCCAGTTCATTCATAGGAGTGGGAGGACCACGGCCATGGTCCAGTGCAGCTGGGGACTGTGGTCACCAGCATCCTGCGCCTGGGATGCTCCGACCTCCTTGGCTGGGATGGGGCATCTCCATCCCAGAGCCCGGCAAGGACCAACTCCTTCTGGGGAGAGAGAAAGAGGTGCATGAAAGAGTAGGTGACATCTGGGAGAGCACAGGGCCCAGTGACCCCCAAAATCTCTTTTTGTCTCATGTTTCTACATCGAGAACTCCTCCCTGGACCAGGTTCATTGCTTGGGCGCCCTTAGCTGGTCTCTGTGAGTGGCTCCTGATGTTAGCTTTGTGTTTTGGCTCTAGGAGGAGGTTGCTGCAGAAGCAGAGAAAGGGAAGCAGAAAAGCCCAGAAAAGGGCTCGGGAGGCAGTCGGGGCTCCCCCCTCACTGGGACAAGGGGGCAAGGGGCAGCGTGCGGAGGGCTGGGTCTCAGGGATGGGAACGCTGACGTTCCCCCGGCTCTGTACAGCCCCATCCATCCTACAGCTTTGCGCAAGCAGAGCTCTCCAAGTAGGACTTCCTACTAGCCGCTATTTTAGTAACTACTGTCAGCACCCGCCAAACACAAACTCTGAATAATCTGTTGTTGATTTGTACATGGATTTGTACCGGAAAAGGTTTTCGCTAGACCCCCGGCTTTACACAGGCTCCTTTATTGGTCCTGGAGGCAGCGCTTGCGCAGGGCGAGCCCTGGGCGCAGCCGTAACTCACAGCACGTTGCTTAACGCCACGGAGGGACCTAAATCACCGCCGAGCCCGAGCTTGTGCGGGAGGCGTGGGCAAGCGGCGGCGAGGTGCGGTGAGGCGGGCAGTGCTCCCTGGGCAAAGCCACGGTCGGCAGCGGCCGGACACGGGGTGCAGCCTGGGAGCTGGAAACTTCTGGCCAAACCTAGCAGAGAAATGAGTTGGTTTGGCAGCTTCGCCTCCTGTACGTGTTGTTGGAGCCGCCCTTAAAGAAAAGGGCCTCTTACCCCACACCCCCAGAATTTATCTCACCCAGAGTTCTGCTGTCTTCAAGACGCATCGTCTTTCCCCAGGCACTCCAGGGCACCCATGGGTGACCCCTGCGCTTCCAGGCACCATTTCAAGCCCTTGCACCCCTTCGAAGCCTGCAGCTGGAGGAATACATGGGTCCTCGGCACGGCCGTGGCTCACCCCTGCCACGTGGGGAGCACCTCAAATGGACCCCAAACTGTGGCTCTCCCCACCAGCTCCCCCTTCCTGCCCCCTCCTTCCCATCCCTGGGGATCGCAGCTATGTTTAATTGCAGTTCTGTTTAATCAGCTGCTTACTCGCCCATTGTCCCAGGTCTTAGCAGCCTCAATCACCCCAGGGCAGCTCCAGCAAACACCAGCATCACGGAACAACACATGGAGAATTCAGATTTTTGCCAGGACGGTGCTTTCCCCCTCCCCCTGATGGATTTTCATGCTCGGGGAGATTTGTCTGCAGAGCATAACTTCTCTGCACCTCGAGAAAGTCAGCGCTCTGCCGAGACAGCCGCAGTATTAATGTCCTGAACTTGGAGCAAGGGGGGCAGCGTGTGCGTGGAGAAGCAAGTCTGCACCAAACCACATCAGTAAAATGAGAAAGCCAAAGATTGCGCCATAAATAAGGACCAGTTGACATTTCTTAAATTCATAGCTTTAGCACACAGCAAAGTGTCTCCTTTTTATCAGGAATTTGTTGACAAGAGTTGCAAAAAGATCTACAAATAATACTGAGTGGGGCTATGAAAATGTATTTGTGGAACATTTCAGTATCAGGGATCACCATTATATCGGAAGAATTCATCTTCCTGGAACATTTTATTAGTATCTAGATTTTATGGCTGCTCCCTTTTAATTTTTTTTAAATTTATAATTTTTTTCACTCCTTCAGCAAACGCAGCATTGGCAGAAAAGAGGGGACCGGCCCCTCGCAGCCCTCCGCAGCCCTCACTGGTGCGTGGGCAATGGGGACACCTGGCTCCTGCCTCGTCCCCAGCACTCCCAGCCCAGCCGTGGCCGTGGGGATTCGGCTGCCCAGGCTCCGAGGTGCCCCCGTCCTGCCCCATCCCATTATGCCGTGCTCGGGGTCTCAGAGCTGGCTGGGGATGGAAAACTTTAGGAGCAGCCAGGGGAACGGGGCCTCTCCCCCAAGGAAAGCTTGGCTCCGGCGCCAGTGCCCGCGGTTGCCCTTCCCCGGTTGCTGCCCGCGTCCCCACTGCCGCACGCGGGGCCCATCCTGCCCTCGCCCCCCCGAGCTCCAGCCTGCTCGGCAGAAGCGATGATAAATTTCCAGCAGTGGCATTACAGACAGTCATAAATAACGCCTTGCTCTTTGGTGCCGGCAGTTTCCATTAGGGCTGTCTGGATCGGGCTGTTGATACCCCCAGTCTGCGCTGGACCCAGCCGTAAAATTTATCAGCGTGCTTTCCTCACCCCATAAATCATGCCGACTGGAAGCCATATGGCAGATAAGGCCTGAATAACACACGGCCCCGAGCGGCAGCTCGGCGGGGCAGAGGGGCACTCGTGCCTCTTGGTGCCACCCGCCCGCCTCCGGTGGGTGCCACTCGTCCCCTGCACACGGGTCCGTGCCCTTCGTGGCACTTCAGGGGCATTTCATGGCCGTCCACCCGAGCCACAGCAGCTCAGATGAAGGAATTGTCCCCCACACACACCTCATGCAGCTACTGGCATTGCAAAGATAACTGGATGCTGAACTATTTCAATTATTTTGAACTGAAAGGGCCTTGTGACACAGGGACCCACATTTCTTTCTTGTCCCCTCTGGCATAGCGGCTAAGGAAGTACAGCCTGCCTCAAACTTGAGGTTTTTCCAGTCCCTGCCTTTCCCACCTTTATTTATTTCTATGCAGAACGAGGTGTAAATTGACACCAAATAAGCCTGTTTACATTTCACACCCACTTTGCACACGAGAAAATGTGTAAAGTGGTGAAGAATGAAGCCTATTGTTGTAGGGTTTAATTAAAAAGGGGGAAATATTCCCCAAGGTCAGTAAGGTAAGTAACAGTAAGGATTTACACATGCGTTTAGCACCCTCTCCCCCCTCTACGAGTACCTGAGATACGACCAGACCGTATCCACATAGGGAAAAACAGAGCTTGTGCCTATGACTTCACAGCTCAGTCCTGGGCTGTGAGCCTGGCACTTGGCTGGACAAATGAAAACTACGTTTTCGGGACAACAAGGGCATCTGCCCGCTGTTTTCCCCACCTGCGGCTGGCTTTCTCCCCACGGATCTCCAGCCCCAGCCCTACTTTGCAGTGTCTCTTCACCTCGTTTCCACTGCGATCCGTTCAAACCAAAGCAAGCGCCCTGCGAAGTGCGTCCTTCAGCCTTGACGCTGGTAGCTTTTATTGGCGGCCCAGGGAGCTCGCAGCTTCCCCAGCAGTTTGCTGCCCTGAAGGGGTTAAGCGTGCCTCTGTGGGCAGATGAAGACGCGTGGCGTTGGAGTAAAGAGCAATTCCAGGAATCCTGGGCTACCTAGATAGAGGCCTGTCTTGCAGAATCTGCCACAGTGAACTCTTGGGAGCACATTAAATTAAGTGTCCTAAATTCGCCTAACTATGCATTTAATTTGGCAGTAATAGGACACTCTCTGTATAATAGCGGAGTTGCTGTATAATAGAAGAGTAGCTGCATATTAATATTTTGATTATTAAGGACATGTGTATTGGAGGCTTAATAAGTATGTAATATATTATTGCTTAATTGCTCAGACTCTTAAGTATGTTTTCATAATTAGCTGCTATTTAGTTAACGTAAATATCCAGCTTATTAAATATAGAAATGCACTTCTGCTTGCAGCGGTTATTTGCACGAGCAGAGACGCGCGGCGCACTGGGGACCGACCTTGCCGTGGGCGGCGCCAGTGGCCACGCGGCCACTTCCCCTGCCAGCGCACAGAGGCCACCTGGCCACTGAGCTCGTCACAACCACTCCAAACTTTGCCGCCTTTATTGGACATGATGGGAAGCCTCCCAGAGCTCAAGCCATCGCTTTGTCTGGTTCCTCTCAAGCAGAGATAATTCCCTCTACCTGGGCCAGACAGCTGATGTGCTTCCTTCTTCCTTAATTTGGTTATAAATCTGCCAAGCTGGGAGGCTTCTGAATGAGGCCTTTGCTCTAGTTCCTGCATGGAGGACCCATAAAAACCATATGGAAATGAAAGACAGGAATGCATATTTCATACTTGGTCTGAGCGGGGCCCACGGCTCGGGGATCGTCAGCATTTATCTGGTGTAAACACCTGAGCTCCCCGCCAGCTCAGCCGCACGGGGGTGCGAGGAGGTAATGCTCTGGGGATGCCTGCCCTCGTGCTGCGTGTGCACGTGGGGTGATCCCGGCAGCAGTCGTGAGAAACGGGGGGACCGCGGTGGCACCCCGGCAGCACCTCGGCTTCTGCTGCACTTGTCCTGCACTCCTCCTGGTCAAAACCGGAGTGAAAATAATAAAAAACAAAATAAAATAAAGGTGATGCCTTAGGAAATCCATAGGCAGGGCTGCTGGTGGAAACGCCCTGTGTGCGACCGAGCCCTGGGCTTGGACCGCAGGGACAATGCTGTTTCAGGGTGTTCCTGCCTGCTGCTGGTGATCTTGAAAGGTCCCTTCCGACCCAAAATGTTCTGTGATGTGCAGAACAGGCCCAGGACCACGGCCGTGCGCTGGGTTGTGTGGGGTGAGGCCAGGATATTGCTGGGATGCTGCGGGGATTTGGGGTGCGGAGGAGCTCTGCAGGTGGGCCTGATCCTGCACCCCCAGCAGCCATGTACTCTGCCTGCAGAGCTTTGCAGAAATTGCAAAATTACCTCGTCTCGACTCCTTGTGCTGTTGCGATTGAGAGCATGGGTCTGGTCCGAAGGTCAGAGCCACAGGTGCGTGCCCGGCCACCACGAGCCCCTGAGCCTCCCGAGGCGGCAGCACTGCCAGGCTCGGTGTTTGGGGCACTTCTCTGATTCTGGGATAAAACCATCCAAAGGGCTTTGAGCTTGTTTTTCAAGCTCACAGATCTGGGGCAAGTTTCCTGTTTAGGTTCCTAAATGCTACATTTCAACGTGTTTATTGTCCTACCGCCTAACAGGGGAGGAAGGTTGAATGAGCTAATAACTCAGATGCTGCGAACATGTTTATTTGATTTTTTTTTTTTAAGAGCTTTAGCAAATACAGTACGTACAAGGAAAGAAAAAACCCTGATGCCAGCATGCATAATTCCTCTAGGAGCAAGTCTGATAGGAACACAAAAGCGTGCATGCTTCCAAACTGTAACCAATATTTGCACATTGGAGTGACTAATTCTCCACTCTGCGCCACAGAACAATAGGCATAATAGCAAGGTACATTAATGCAAAGCGTGATTGTCTGGTGCCTTGGTTATTTGACACATAAACAAGGAGAGGAGGAGGATTTTTATCTACCTGTATAACTATTCGCTGAACAGCGGGTTACAAATGTGCTCAGAAAATGCTGACCCAGGGCTGCTCCTGTACCTCCTGCGCCGGATTGGCACATGATTTGCAGCACTGCGGGAGTTCTATAGCTGACCTCATTAGCAGTGCATTTCCTGGCTTGTTAGCATCATATTTGTATAATTTACGGCACCTTCGTTTTTATGGAATGTGTTCCTTGTAGAGTGTAATGGCAGCAATATATTTAACCTCTCCTATTTAGGAATGCTGTTGCTGAAGGCAGCCTGGAGATATAAAAGGGATTTTTTTTTTTCATCCCTCTTTCTCTCTAGCATGCATATTTTTCTTCCACCCAGTTGCTACATACCCAAATATACGTGTAACCTGTGAAGTGTTCATAAAAGGAAACGTGAAGCTGTGCTCAGGAAACCGCAGCTTTTGCAGGAGCATTCCCAAGGTCAAGCCCCTAAATCAGTGCAGTGTCATCTTTCCAAAGCCATTACTCAGCTGCTGGAAGAGAATGAGAACTGCGCCAGCCGAAGGAGAGGACAGCCCCACGGTGAAGGCAGCACGTGGCAGTGGGACAGGTTTGGGCTCAGCTCCTGGCTCCACCACAGCTTTGCTGACCAGCCAAGGACACGTCTCCCCATCAGGGCAAGGCTTGGTCCCACCCCTGGGGATGCTCCTTTTCTGCTCTGTTTCCTTCACAGGTGCCTCTGAGCACTGGTGTGATGGTGATGATGCAGCCACATGTGATGATGATGATGATGATGGTGATGCAGCTGAATCATGCAAGCCCTAGGGAGGGGCAGACTGAGTGCCCCAGAAGCGCCGTTTTGCTCTCCCCAGGACAGGTGGGTGTCACAGGGTGGGTACAGAGCCCCCAGGGACCCCCAGCCACGCAGGAGCTCCATGGCCTGCGGGAGGGGAGCTCTGCTACAGCAACCGGCACCATTTTTAGTGCAGAGCCGTTAGGAATATGATCCTGTTTCTGCTCCAGTCATCACAGTTGTTTTGTTGCACTCTGGTAAATGGGAGCACTGATTTTTGTGAAGGCAGAGTGCAAGAAGGAGATGAGGGGGTGACCGCAGAGCCCCCCAGGTGACACAGCGCCCAAGGCTCCCTGTGTAAGCCGTGGAGCAGAGCAACACTTGCAGGCTCTGAGTCAGCTCAGCCCCATCAGAGGTGTCGGAGATGGGGCAGACAAATGCCTGCTGTGTGCAGATGGAGATGTCTCCTGTTGATGGCTGAAGTCAAGCAAGAAGAGCCCCACCTGCAGAGCTGTTGCACGCTGCGCTGCGCTAAGCGCGGCTCGGAGCCGGGGTGCTGCAGGGGCAGGCTCCGACACGAAGACGCGAGCGTTCGCACGAGAACCGGAGGAACGCGGCACCCGAGCCACTGCATCGCCCCCCGGGGCATGAGTTAGTGCCAGCCCCTCTCGGGGCTCGCCCAGCGCTCCACCATGCTGGCACCACTTGAAAGCAAGGGCCTGTGACTAACCAGTCCCCTGCTAGGTTTTAAAACCATGCTTATTTTGGGCTTTATCTGCAGATTTGAGTGGAGGGAGGGGGCTGAGCCACAGACTCAGCAAACAGGATGGGAATGGCTGCGCCCAGGGGTGCCCCAGGCGATGGGGGACTCCAGGGTGCCGTGGGCTGGGGCTGTCCCGCGTCCCCTGCTCCTCCCATGGAAGCTCGCTTGTCCTCGAGCTTTGAGGAGGCACCAGCCTGGGCCCATTTCTGCTGTTCCTCTGCTGGGCTCAGATCATTTCTGAAGACTCTGGGAAGAGCTCCAAAGAGCCGACGGTCTCATCGAGCGGAACAGACCGTCACATCTGGTGCTGCATCCCCTGCAGCAAGCACCTCTCCCGGGGGAGGTGGGCTGAGAATGCACAAACTCGCGTCATGCCGGGACTAAGGAGACCATGCCTTCTTGTCAGTGAACGTGGAGGGAATTCAGACCAGCCCAGCAGAGGTAAAAGGTCTCTGAAGCCACCTTCTCCCCCGTTCCTCATTTTTAGTGAATTCCTCTGTACCCCTTGGGGCTGTATTTCCAAGTAAGTGCCATTCCGCTGTTAGCTGATAGTTGCTAACTGGACGGTGGCTGCTTCCCTGCTCTATCCAAGCATCGTCACTCCAGTCGTCAACGCCACCTCCGAGTCCCCATGCTAAAGTGCTGGGCTGAAGAGGGTGAAGTGGAAATTAAGGAGCTTTTCCTCGGGAGACAGAGCCCTCCGAGCCTGAAACGCACCATCCCATACAGGAGCCACTCGCAAGGCCACGAGGGGCCTGCAGCTCTCACTATGGCCAAGTCCATCCCCCATCTGCTCCTGCAGAGCCTTGTGGGAGCCCTTCCTTGCTTTCTTCCTTGCCCTAAAGCCACAGGTTCGCTCCTGACGCAGCTATCTCTGTTATGGGACAGATCCCCCTCCCCACCCACCCAGCGCTGCTCCCCACCTGTGCTTCCACCCGCTCTTCTCCTGCAAGGATCCAACCGTGCCAGACGCTGCCACCCCCGGTCCCACCTCGGGCACAAGCGGCTGGGAACCCTGGGAGCGTGGCCACAGCACATGGAGCTCCTGTCCCCACCTGCCTCTGGTTTGCTTGTGCCTGGAAACAGGATCTGGATCCCTTAGACCTTGATTTAAATTGAACCTGTCTCATTAGATGGCTGTGTACCTGCTTGGTTGTCTAAACATCCCATTTTCATGCTGCTCAGGTTGTCTGCGATACCTTGCAGTGATGAATTCCGCGGGTTAGCTGAGAGTTGCATAAAAACACGTCTTTGGGTGGAGCGTTTCAGCCTGCTTGCACCTGATGTGGCTCCTGTGCTGTGGCAGCGGTTCCAGATCACTCTGCTTCTCCCTCCACTTCAGTTTGCTTGGCCTGCCTTCCCCTCTCGCCTGAACCCATCCTAACACCGTTCAGTCTCGGGCTGAAGAGCTGGTGGGATCTAAAACGAGTTTCTGCTGCCAGGGGGGAGATTCGGCTTCGCCCGCTCCATCGGCCGTCCAGCAGGCTCATGCACAGGGGGGACCTTAGCGCTGGGACTGCAGGGAGGAGACATCTCAGCCGGCTTTCCACCACTGTCCCATCACTTTGGGCCAACGAGCACCACCTCCCTCCCCAGATAACCGCAGCTGGCAAAGAGACGGGTTCGGCCAGGCCCCCGGCGTGCCGGGCTGCACGAGGGGACGGCCACCGTGGGCCGTGGGCGCGGCGCGGGGACGGGTGGCTTCGCGCCTGCCGCGGTGGCTGCTCCCCTGCGCGGCCCCGTGCTCGCAGCCGGCTCTGCAGCAGCCCCGGGAGTGAGCGGCAGCACCAATAACGGCTCCGCGGCTTCTTGTTAGCTGCACTCTAAGCAGGAAAGTGACTGGCCCTGACAATATAATTTACATTGCTGTATAAAACTATCTGTGGAAGCCAAGCTAATTTGTGCCAGATTAGGCTATTTGTCTCAGCCACTGTCTAACGGCACAATCTATCAGAGGGCTGTTTTCAAATATCGCTTTTCAAGCGTGCCCTTGAGAGGCGGGAATTGATTGGGATCTTAGAAAGCAAAATTACAGCAATAACTTAAAAGAAACAATAATTACTGAATCATACCAGTGTCAGCACTCTGCAAAACACGAAATAGCCATCAAACCCCAATCCAATATATTCTGAAGCAAATTTATTGAATGGAAAAAGCAGTTGAGTGAGGCTTTTTTTCTCCCCTTTCCCTTCACCCCCTCTCTCTCCCGGTACATATGGTTATCTCAAAACCGCAAGTGAATGAGTCGATAATTCTTGTCATTGACTGCTCCATTTTCAGAGAGTCAAGAAAAGATCCATTAGCTACCTCCCGACTCGGTGTCTTTCCCCTTCCCCTCCAGTCATTTGCTAGTCTGCGCTCCTCAGGCAAACAAACATATATAACTAATCATCTGTTAAAGCGCCGAGTCCCCTAATAAATCTCTGCAACTGAAATACTTTAATGGGTAATTAATTGATCCTGTTCCAGAGGAGTAATAAGATAATAAATTAGACAATATTTCACTCAGTTGTGTCAGTGTACTGCTAATGGTGCTGTAGGGCTAAGCCGAAGGATAATAAATTAGCCAGAAATTAACTGCTAAGAGCTTTCTGCAGAGAAATTGGCTGACAGGCAAGGCTTTGTGATTTAGGGCCCCAATGCCGTTGTGGTGCTCTCCATTTCATTTATTTATTTTTCGGTGCTCGCGAATATTAACTCTTGTTTGGGGCTGGAGCGAGCGGTGTGGCGTGGCGCGGCACGGCACAGCGCGGCACGGCACGACGTGGCACAGTGCAGCACGGCGCGGTGCAGCATGGCACGGTGCAGCAGCGTACAGCGGGGCTGGGGAGCAGCAGATTTATTGCAATCTGGTTGCGCTGCATGTAGGTAAATTACTTTTGTGCTGACTGTAAAGACTGTCTCTGAGGCAAGTTATTACCCATCCAGCAAACAAAAAGGAAATATTTTCTAGTGCATCTGTCATATTTCTCAGGAAGGGTTGGCAGAGGCACAGGGAAAGGTGACGTGGGGGGACTGATCCTCGCGCGGTGTAAAGCAGCGCGGCCCTGCTGAGGTCTGGCTGTTGCCATGAGCTGTGCCCATGGGAAATTGAAGAGGGTTTGAAGCCTGGCCTGTGCTGGCAGCCCCCCGGCGCAGACGCCTGCAGCAGGGGCTGCTGCGTGGGGACGGATTTGTCTCCCCAGCAGCAAGCGGTGCCTCGCCCCAGCCCTGCTTCTGCTGGGGGCAGATGCCCCACGCGCTGCCCAGGCTCTAAGAGCACTTCAATGACCCCGTTCAGGGCAGGTTTGACCCCCACGTCCCCCCCACCCGGCTGGGGCCCCCCAGCTGCCTGCGCTTCCCAGTGGTTACAGGGCCCAGGGGCTATGAAGGGAGTTTTTGCGAAGGAACCTCCTTTTCCCCTTTTCTTTTGGGCTGCTTTGATCATAGCAAAGCTCAGAGGTGCCTATAGCAAGGTGCTCTGGTGAGTGATGGCATCGTCCTCCCTGCCCCTCCTTCCCTTGCCAGTCGGCCTGCCCCGGCTTCAAAGGGACCCGGCCTCCCAAACCCAGGCTGGGGCTGCAGCGGGAGCCCCACGTGGCAAACCCACTCTGCTTTGAGCCTGGGGAAGAGCAAGAGGATGAAAGTCAGGTTTCAGAAGCACCGCGGGAGATGTGCAAGGGGGTCAGGAAGGGAAGAGGCTGATGAAATGCCAGGGGAAGCTCCCCAGTGTGGGGGATGCTGCAGGGCATCCCGCAGCACCCTGCATCCCGCAGCTTAGCCCCGCAGCATCTCGCACAGTGCCCTGTAAACGCGAGCAGCTCAGCAGAGCCACCAAGGCCCAGGGCCTCTCCTTGGGTTTGCCCTCTCCCACTCCCCCTTTTCTCCTTCCTGCTGCCATTGCTTCCTGAGAGGAGGTGAAGAGAGTGATAATCAGCCGGGGCACCAGGAGAGCTCATGGACGAGATTAAAAGCAAATCAAAGAAGAAAAATTGTGGCACGGTTTATGTCTTCCTAATTAAAACCCCGCCAGCCTCCCTTCTTCCCCCCCCCCACTTTTCCAGCTAATGTTACACTAACGAGCTGAGTTTAGTGGCATTTATGTAGATAAAAGTCCTGATGATTGATCTCAATGGCTTGTTAAAATTAGTTTCAGTCCACCATATTGATTTAATTCCATTGCTTGAAAGTGCTAATTAATAATGATAATAAAAGTGTCTGGGCTCATTATTATCAGGAGGCAGGTTGGGAAGGGGATGAGGGGCACAGAGGCTCACGCATCGCTCACTCCACCTAAAAATGGCCTTTGGAAAGCCAGCGCGGAGTGGAAGCAAACAAGGGAGGAGAGGGGGGGCCGGGAGCGGACAGGGGGTCTGGGTTTGCCCTTACCGGGGTCAGGTACCACTGCAGTGCCTTTGCGGGATGGCAGGAGCCAGGCGCACGAGGGGACATGTCCCGGGCTGTGCCGCTCGGGTTCCCATCCCCAGGGACCAGTCAAACCCCATCACCACGCACCTGCGCGGGGCAGCTCGGGGCACTTCGTGCCTCGCCTGCAGAGCGCAGCCTGAGATGCCTCGCCGTGGGCACAGGTTTGTTTTGTAGGGACAGAGACCCCCGTGGGCTTTAACCCGCCTGCCCCTGTGCCCCGGTGTGGGTCCCGCTCCCATGGGCTCCCCAGCCGTGCCGCGCCCAGCCTGCCCGCTAATTACGCTCCTCTTGGATCGCTTCGTGTTTCCTAAAATGTTTTGCACTGAGATTTTCTACAGACGCATCCACGGACCAAACTTCGGTGTCACAGAGCAGCCCTAATTAAGGAATTTGCCGAGAATGCACTGCCTGCAAAATGATGCTCACACTCTCCTTCAGATACCTGCTGTCTCCAGCTACTGCAGCCTCTTTCCTGGGGAAATTAATTAGTGTAATTAATATATTTATGCAATCATTCAAAGTGCTGATTACAGACAACTGCAGAGAAAACTTTTAACAGCAACCGCCGCCTCTTCCTACGGCTCGGCGGTGTAATTTCTGTGTGTTTGTTCGTCTCGGCTCTTGGCTGGCTGCTCCGGTAACGTCACCGCCCCGCCACCAGCCGCCCGCTCCCTCCGAGCCCAGAAGTGCCCAGCTCCAGCTGCCAGCTCGCCCCTTCCCCAGCACCCCAGGCTGGCCGCACTGTGCTCGGGCTGCGGCAGGATCGGGGCGAGCTGGTCCCCGCCGGGCAGGGCGCTCCTGCCTGTCCCCTCGCTCCTGCCTCTTCGCCCCTTCCGTCCCTCATTTCTCTCCCTTTTATTTTTAAAAATTCTCTCTGTCTTTCTCATCCATCATTTTCTCATTCCCTCTCTCACATACACAGCGAGCCAGCTAATGGAGTCTGCAGTAATTCAGTCCTCCTCGACAGGGCTGTAATTTCAATAAATAATTATGGGACTTGATTTCATCTCCCTCCTTCCTGAAATGCGGCTGCACGAACTCGTCACGGGGCTGGGCAGTTAATTAGCAGCGGGACTTCAGGATGGCCCCGTGGGTTTGGGACTGCCAGGTCAGCCCCTGCTTTTCTCCCGGTGCCACTGACTCCGCTTGTCCCAGCACCGCCGTCCAGGGTCTGGACCTGTCACGGGAGGAGGCTTCAGCATCCCGGTCTGTGCTCCGAGTGCCAGCTCCTGCTGCATCCCGAGGACGGGAGTTTTATTCCCTGTCCACAAGGTCCATAGCACGGATCCCACCACCCGCCACAAAGACAGCATAAGGGGAACAACAGTGCAACAAGGCTGACCACGGCGAAGACGGATCCAAGGCCAGACGAGGCCAGCAGTTCCCCCTGGCTCTGCAGGCAGGGAGACCACAGATAGCCATTTCCAGTGCCTTTGGTCTTGGCTGAAAACAAAGTGAAGGTCCCTGAGTTCTCCTATAAATGGTAATGATAACACAATTATCATGCAAAACAAAAATTAAGTTTAATGGTGCAAAGCCAGGGTGTACTGTGGAGGTAATTCATATTAATTATGTTTGGATTAAAAGCTTATTTCTTTTGTTAGCATCTGCAAGTAGGAACTTAGCAGTAAAAAAAGCCGCATATAATTACTGCATCTTATGGAGGAGCAGTGTCGAACTTAATGGAGCATCCCCATTCTCTCTGGGCAACCGACGAGTGGTAATATTTCACATTTTATGAAATACAGAAGAAATAAATTACAGGTTTAATGATAAGCATTACTTGGGCTCGTAACGCAGTGCAATTGGCTACCCAACGCGCTCAGACCCGCAGACCAGAGCGGTGCCGGGCTGGCAGGCAGCAGCTCCCCGTGCTCGGCGGGGACAGGGGGACCTCAGTGCACCCCGAACCCCTGCTCTGGCCCCTGCCCGAGCTTGTGGGGTGCTCCTGCCCCTAACTCCCTCCACGCACCGCATGCCTAGATGAGGTTTTAAACAGCAACGTGCAAGCTCCGATGGACACAATGCTCCGGTCTGCAGAATGTTATGCTAGCTCGAGGCCGCGTCCCATGTGCTATGCTGCAGCACAATGCCACCTGTCGCTGTGACCCCCCCTGCTGCAGTGCAATGCCACCCATCACTGTGACCCCCCGTGCTGCAGCACAATGCCACCCATCGCCGCGACCTGCCGTCACCCAGTCTTTCCCCGGGAGGCTGCAGGCACAGCCGAGGGTTTGGTTGCAGCGGGGTCTCTGCTCGCGCCCCGCACTAGGGAGGCGGGGGGGCTGCCCCTGCGGCCGGACAGGACGGGCCCGATCCCGCTGCCATCGCCACCCCGCGCCCGTCCGCCCCACGAGCTCCCCGGGACGCTCTCTGGGCTCCCTATTAGCCCGGAGCCTGGCGGGAGGCGAGGTGCCTGCTGCTGTTTTAATGCGTTTGTGCTGCTGATGGCAGCGAAGCGATCGGTGTTTTCCTTTTAAGCACGAACCAGTTTGGGGCTGGTCTAGAAGTGCTGCAGGGGCCTCAGCTTCTACTGAAATGGCCGCTTTTTAAAACTTTCCTTTTTTTTTCTAACCAGAAAAGCCTCCGGATCAGGGCAGGGTGGAAAGGGGAGCTGACGCCCTCTGCAACCCTGCTCCTTGGGCAGCACTGTTGTGCTTCAACCTCTGCATCGCGACCCGAGGCTCGGGCTGGTTTGGTGTTTTCCCCATTTCCCGGCTACTCCGCGAGCCGCAGATGGCTGCGCCCACTGCACCACGGTTTTTCTTAAGGGGTTTAGGTCGCATCGACACCACCATCAGTGTTATCCGGTAATTGATCTACGAATTAAAAATCCGATAGCCAGGCCTTAAGGTCCCGATCTGAGGGGCTGTGACGTCCCACGGCAGCCCCTGAAACAGGGGGGGCTGCGCTTGCTGCCTGCGGCCGGGGGTGCCCGTCCCGCGCAGCGCGGCCACTGCCTTCGCCTCTCCACGCCCGACCCGTCCGGCATCGCCTCGCGTGGCGTGGACACCGGAGGGTGCCCCAGGGAAGGGTTTTACCCCCCGCTGCCCACTTCTGCCTCGCTCCCCGAGATCGGCGAGTTCGTTTTGTTTAGATCAGCCCCACGGCTCTGAAAGCCCGGCCAAGAGCGCAGAGCGGGGACGCGGCCGCATCCAGTGCCCCGTGCAGGGCCCAGTGGGCACCGGTGGGGACGCGGGAGGGACAACCTGCTCCCAGGGCTGCTGCACCCTCCGTGGCACGGGGGGATTCGCTGTGTATATGTATATAAATGCATATCTATATGTACACACACAGACACAACAAAGCAGCATCTATAAATCAGCACTCTTCCTGGCTTTTTTTTTTTCCTTTTGACACAATAAATCTATTTTTTTTAAACTCGTGGTAGCGATTGCATCATCTCCCTTTCGCTTCCTTCCCCACCCCGCTCCTAGAACAGCACAGATTAAGATAAAGTGATAGTGCTGTGTCAAAGAGTGCTTTACTGCCACACTTGGGATAGAAGAGGAGAGGTTAATTTATCATCGCTGGGGAGAACTGACAGAAGAGAGATATACTACCGAAGGGGGATTTAGCACAGGGCCAAGAAACTTCACACTATTTTTACCATCTGTCACATGCTCTAATAAAGCAGGACAAAATATGAAGAAAGGAAAAATGAACTATCAAACACTGATGTAATGCAGCCCATAAATCTAATTTAATTACTTTGCATGGAGACAGGTCCTCGAGTCCGTGTGAATATACTGGATTTTCTTGGCAACTTAACAACTAAGTGTTTTAATAACATCACACTATAATTTATTCTGCTTGAAACACAAAACCTCTTTTGTGCAAGTTTCTTTTTTTTTTTTTTTTTTGTGTGTGAGAACTGTTAATTTTTCCTGCTAATGTCAAAACTGGCATAAATTCACATGTGAACTTGAAGCCTGACTGTGAAAAAAGGCGGAGGTTAGCGAACGCCTTTTTATTGTTCGTTGCTTTCTGTGTGTGCCTGTGTGTGTACACACGGGGGGCTGTGTGCCTGGGAAATAATTGGGCCTGCTGATGACTTAGGTGCAGAGAGTTGTCTGGGTAATTAGATTTTAACGTCACGACAAAAGAGTGGGGGAGGGAGGAGTGGGTGTTGGCCAAAAAGCGAGAAGTGGGGGAGCGAGAAGGAAAAGCAGGGAGCGGTTCTGGGGGAGGCAGGAGAGGGGCGCGAGCCCCTGGGGCCAGCGGGAGTCAGGGACCGGAGCGGCAGGGAGCAGGGCGCGAGTCAAAACATAGAATTATTATTCAATATGTGTTCCCGCGAATCCGGATGCAGTTACAGAAATTATTGCTAATAATGAAAGCTATATATCAAAGGTTATAAAATTCCTGTGTGCTGGGACACTATTTTTCTAGGCTTTGTTCTAAACCATTAAAGATGACATATTGAGTTTGTGTGCCTCTGTGTTTAGTAAGAGACATTTAAATCTGATTTTAACCTAAACTGGCAATTTTGACATTTGTCTCCGCTCTTTAAAGCAGGAACTACGGTGCCACCGAGCAGGGGCGGCGGGCTGCTCCCGCCCAGCCTCCCTGCCCTCCCGCAGCAGGGAAGGGGTGAGCAGG
>VXAA01005292.1:150660-237659 GCA_013399115.1 Anseranas semipalmata
ACCAATGGGACCAGCGGCGTCCCCGGGGCTGCCGGGCTCTGGGTTGGCACCCGTGGCCGGACACACGGCGTGCAGCGTCTGCTGGCCAAGACCAAACGCGGGGACTGGGCCTGTGTCGCCAATGGAGAAAGAGGTGCGAGCGTCCCCCGTGCCACGGCAGTCTCCTGATGTCTGTGAGACCCCGGACAAACGGGGCTCTTATCAACACGCTCACAGGTGGGATTTCAGGTGCATCCAGGGAAGGCAAATACCCTCAGGGTTTTCTTACAGCTCTCGTTAAGGCTTGAGGATTATTTTGTGTTCTCCGCCGCCTTTCGAGAGCGATGAGCTCTCACAGGGGGCTCCGGCTCCCACCTCTCCGCGCCGCTGTCCCTCCGTCCCCGCGTTGTCCCCAGCTGCGGCGCCCGGGGTGCCCCTGGCCGGGCCGGCTCCGCAGGCTGCCGGGGTCCTGCGCGCTTTTATACCTGCCAGGGCCTCGCAGAGCAGCCCCTAGAGGAGAAGCCGTAAAAATGTTTTATGTCGGAATAGGTTGGTTTCTGTGCAATAAAACCCGGAGCCATTGAAAAGCAAGCTCCTGTGTAATTACAAAGACAGAGGAGATCGCTTCCATATGTCTGAGTGGGTGTGAGGGGCCCCGAGCCCGCATCTGTTCTCTTTGTTCTGGAGGGGGAAAAGGGAGAGAAAGAAAGAGAAAATAGAAGACAGAAAAGGGAAACGGGGTCTGGTGGAGAAAATGACCTCTCGATAAACCCCGGCCAGAGCCGGTCCCGCCTTTGAGGATCAAGGCATGGCAACATCTGGCCCCGGCCGAAAGCACACTTGATCAATAAATTGTGCTACCAGGCACAGAATCAGAGAGATCTGAGAGCCATTCATTAACGAGCTCGTTAAGTGATTGATATGCTTAATTTTCCTGTCAAATGCGGACTTCCCTTGTAAACATGTCAATTGAGAAAAGTTCAAGCTTGTCACTCGGATTTATGGCTGGAATAACATGTAGGTGGAAAAGAGCGACGTGTCCCCTGTGGCCCGTGTTGTTTCCTATTACAGGCAGGGCCAATGAATCCAGGTGCTGCCGCGTCCTTCTTCTGCCCTCCTCCTCCTCCTCCTCCTGCCCACAGCTGAGATAACAAAACCAGACTGTCCGCTGGAAGCGCCCCAGAACTTGGCCCCAGCAACAACTAGCCCATTAATTTGTTCATCTTGATAAAGCTTTAGGGTGCCTTTGATGGGCTGGTGTGGGAACCCAAATCCCACCTGGATTTCCTTGCTTTAAATAGCTGCAAGTTTAACCGTACCCACGATCGGCCATTGCTAGCCAATGCAGCAAAGCCTGGCCTCTTTTTTTTCACGCTTTGAGCCCAGCACAGGGTCACAGCTCCGTCCCCAGACCCTGTCCTGCCCCCCACGGTGATGTATAAACACGGGCAGCGTTGAAATGCTTTGCTCAAAATATTTGTTTTTAGGCAAAGCACCCGAAGCGTTGCATTTGGTAAGCGTTGTGCAAAGCGTTTTTGTTCCGCATGCGCCAAGACGCGGCGGCACAGGGAGACTTCGCGAGGTTCGCTTTGTGCGGGAGGGCTCCCGGGGCACCACCGACCCCGCGCTCCCTCAAATCCTGCCCCAAATTGGACCTGGGCACCCCGAGGTGCCTCCGTCCCCCACCCTGCCGTGGGTACCAGCCCACAGCGTTTTGGGGTGCTGGGGAGGTGTCCCCCGGCCTGGGTGATGCCGGCCCTGGCTTTGCCCTGCTCCCAGGGAGCCCCTCCTGGGCCGGGCCCTGCTATAAATAAGCTGTTTTGTGACTGATTCATTTTTATTTCTGTTACCTTTTAGCACGAAATAGCAGTCATCAAATCGACACCTTGGTTCCCTTGAGCGTATTCCCTCTAGTGTCATTTTTTGATAAATGCCAAGAACAGCCTAGCAGCAGGAGACCATTATCCCGTGACATGCTCCACTCTGCTCACATTACCTCTACAATAACACGGATGCTCGCCCGAATCCCGCAGCCGCTGTGGCAGGCCTGGAGGCCAAGCGGCCGGCAAGGCTCGGACGCCGCTGGCGTTTCCCCAGCACGGCTCTGCCTCGAAGCTGCCCGGCCCCGGCTGGTCACCGGTGCAGATGGTAAATGGCAAGTCCTTCCCATAGAGGGGGAAAACATCCAAAGCTTTTAGGTGTTACGTATTCCGCTTTATAATTTACTTTAGGCAGATTTCTCCCAGATTTTGGAGTTATCCCTCCTTCCCCTTTCTTTTTCCTTTGAGTTTCTCCAGTGACACCTCAAAGACCCCACAACCTTAGAGATAAAAGAGCGAGAGGAGGCAGAGGAACACCAAACCCAAACCCAGCACTGCTCAGGTTTCACCTAATCCCTCACATTTTGATTTTGTGTTTCTTGAAGAGAACCGGGAAAGCCTGAAATCTAATTTGCTATGGAAATAGAAGTTTCTGAGGGTGGTAGGGGGACGCATTTTTTTCACAGCAACATCACCAGAAAGCCTGTTGGAGCCAGCTGGAGAGCAGGCCCTCGGGGGGATGGCTGGAGCCGGGCGGATCAGCGCAATGCAGCCTCTGCCCTGGCTCAGGGCACCCCGAAGCGTGGATCTCCCGGTCGGCGGGCTCCGCTCACCGTCCCCGCACAGCCGGCGCACTGGCTTTAACAAGACGGTGAAAGAAATACTAAGCAGGGGTCTCCTTCCCGCTCATTTCCCGAATTTGCCCGTATAAACACAGTTTTCTTGAAACGTGCCAATTTCTGGGCCCTCCCTGGGCAATGAGAGTCCGATCCTGTTCCTCACAGGCAGGGATTTGCCATCGTTTTGTGTTAGCCTTGCACGATCTCGGTATTTATTTTTGCTAATATGACACAATTAAAGGGTAATCGTATCTGTACCCTTCATATCATGTCAGGCAAAATGAATGCTGTTAGAAGGATGATGCTAACATGACACGATAGCACACGGTTAACGCGACGAAACGCTCAGATCGTATTAACGCAAGGATGCAGGGAGGGAGAGCTCGCAGCGGTGCCGGCTCCCTGGACGTTTTCCTGCTTTCCACTTGAGCCCGTGCTTCCGAACGCCCCAAACGTGCCCTGGGCTGGGATGGAAGAGGAAAAACCATTGGCGATGGAAGAGGAAAAACCCATAAAGTGCAGCTCCTACAGCCACGGCCCTCTGGGCGGAGACAGCTCACGCCTCGCCGGCTGCTTCCCCTCGCGCTGCCCAGTCTGCACTCGCGGTTTGCACCCTCTGCAACCCTTTCCATCTAAAACTTTGAGGCATGGTGGCCAAACTTGGAGGAAATAATTAACAATTATTTCACAGGAGAAGGTTCCAGCTGGAGCAGTATCTGGTGGTTGAACATATATCTAACAAAGGATTGTTATTTAAGCAATAACCCTTGAGAAATTGGTCGTTACCAGCATTAAACGACTCAGCCCATTGCCAAGGATGGTTAACGCTCTAATAAACTGGTCATTAACTGCAGTAACAATGAATTTCGAGGGGATTATTGCTATTATAAACCTTAATCAATGGTTTATAACAGCAATAATGTGGTCCTTTCTTTTAATGGTAAGTAGTGCGGCATGAGCAGCCTGCTTGGAAATATTTTCGGTCTGGCTGATAAGACAAAAGCAGGCGTTAGAAGCCTCCAACTCTAAACACTTTTGGGGAGGTGAAAAGGCCCAAGGAGGTCACCCAGTGAGAGGTGGGATGGGATGGGATGGGATGGGATGGGATGGGATGGGATGGGATGGGATGGATGGGGTGGGATGGGATGGGGTGGCCATGGCCACTGCACCCGGCAGCTGCGCCATGCAGCACCGAGCCCGGCCGGAGCCGGGCAGCAGCGGGCACCCCCAGCACCGCACACATCGCCCTCAACTCGGCCGGAATTTGCACTCACTGCGGGTGTCCTCTGCGAGGAGCGGCTCTGGGTGGAGCCGTGAGGACGCTGCCCAGGGTTTAGGAAGGAGGGAGCCGGCACCAGGCACGATGCAACCAGCAGCGAATCTGCCAGAGTTCCCGTCACATGCTGAGGCTCCCGGGATGCGCAGCGCTGTCTTGAAGAATAAGACCCATCTCTACCACTGCACAAAGAGCCACAGACGTTTTTATGGGTCATAAATTACTCTGTCTCTCAAAACCCAACTGCTGCACGGTACTTGGCACGGCAACCTTCTGCTGCATCCCCACAGCCTGGAAATGTCCCGGGTCCCCTTCCCTCTCCTTCCCCTGCTGCCTGTTTGGAGACTCCTACTGTTGCCTTTTGTTTGCCACGTGGGACGGACATGCTGCTTATTTACAGTGTGAAAAAGCTGAGGAACAGGAAAGGCTCACACCCGGCCTGAGGCGCGCAGAGCACCCGGGTTCAGTGAGGAGACGAGGAAGAAGCCGGCGATGGTGGCAGGAGAGCCCCCGAGCTGCGGGGCTTGCTCCTGCGCCAGGGGACGGGCGAGGCACCCTTGGTGTCCGGAGACCCCTCTGCAGAGGGACGAGAGCGGCCCTGGCACGCTCCCTTCGTGTGCCGTGCCTCGCATCCCTGAGGAACCAAGCCACGGCAATACAGCAAGGGAGCAGCCTGGCATCGGTGTCTTTCCAGAAGGCTTTAAGAAGCGTTCCCCGTCCTGAGTGAGCGGAGCAGAACCGAAGGCTGCTGCTTCGATAACTGCACACTCAGCGCTCCCAGCTTGACCCTTGCTGGGCCAAGGCTCGGCTCTCACCCCCGTCCAGGGAATTATCCTTGCTTTTGTTGTTCATGGGCTCAGGCCCCTCTGCTATCGCCTCAAAGCTCTGGTGGAGCTGAGGAGCTCCCAGGGGAGCTGCAGCACTCGGGCTGCACGGCCTGGCCAAGGAGCCAGCTATAATTACGCCCTGACTTTAATGGAGATTTTCCCTCTTCTGTGCTTGAGATTTTTATGGATCCTCAGAGCTGGTTCTCAATCCCTGCTCTTATCTCTGCGCTCCCGCGGCTAAGCTGGCTGTGGCTGCAGGAGCAAAGCGTCATCCCATCTTAGCCAGGGTGAAACCACGGGTGGTTTGGGGCTTTGGCTGGTTTGGGCCAGTCTCCTGCCATCCGACATCCCTTCCACTCGCTCCTCTCCTCCCTTGGTCTGTGTCCATGTCCCTCAGAGCGCAGGGGCTGGTTGGTGACACTTCTCCCTTCGCTTTTTTTTCGAAAGAAGGCTGCACTGGAATAAATTGGAAAGTTTACTTCATGTAGCATGGAAATAAAAAAGCTCATTCAGAAAGTTAATGATTTATTTTATAGTTTCATTATCAGGGTCACATTACTCAATAGCATTTCAAACATGTCATTTGTACAAACTATGGTAATTAAAATTTATAACGTACTTCATCAGCGGCATATGAATCTTTTAGCCAGCACTCTGCTGTCATATAAACAGTGTAATTTCAGCTGCAATTCACCCTTTATTGGCTCTCATTTGTGATTTAACAGCCATCAATGACTGTGCTATAAAGAATAAATTAACCATCCGTAAACCTTATGATGACAGGGACAGTCAAACAGACTTAAACTGCCTCCACCAGGCTCTGGTTAGCCAACAGAGATCAGGCGCGGGAGGTGCCAGCGCGAAGGCGCGACTGCTCCCGGCCCTGGGGCACAGGGCACGACGCACCTTCCGGGGTGCACCAGAGCCCCCCGGGGAGCTGCTCCCCTCCTGCCAGCGCTTCCCCACCTGGGAGGAGGAGTTTCAGCCACTGGCGGTGAGCACCTGCTTCAAGAACCTCTCCCTGATGCTCGCGGTCTGGAGATGCATTCCCAAGAGCCGCCGCATCCCTGCTTCTCCTGCTGCAGCCGCCCTGCCTGGTGCTCCCAGTGCTCCCAGTGCCCCCAGTGCTCCCAGTGCCCCCAGTGCTCCCGGTGCTCCCGGCAGCCGGCCCCGCACGGGCAGGAGGGCAAGGGAGGGGCAGCACAAACCCAACGCCCAGCAGCTCCAGCCCCAGCTAGCCTTATGGATTTGAGAGCAAATCTACCACGAGCAATTTCTTAATCGGGGGCTCCTTGCAGCCAACAATTATCCAGCAGCTTATTTGTGCCCATCTTTTGCAGAGGGAGCAATACGTTTTAATGGGATCCCTCCTATACTTAGAGCTGACACTGTACAAAGCTAATAAATGATATGGATTGGATTTGTTACTGAGACATCTCCAAGGAGCCTGGGTCATACAGGCCAATAAAATTGGCCTCATAAATTTACCCTGACACACAGGATTACTCCAGCATTGCTGAGGTCACCTTCTCACACTGATTTATTGCCAGCCCATGGGTTAATAATACTGTTTACGGGGTGGTTGTTTTCCCCTACACGTAGCAGATATTAATCAGCGCGTCCGTGCCTTTTCGGCGCTCTGTGGGCGGGTGCAGCGCTGGGGAGACGTGGGGTGAGGACGTGGTGGGGAGGGCGAGCTTGATTTACTTTCTAGGCAAGACTTTTCGTGTTTAAAAACCCTTCCAAAAGACCTCCGCAGGAGGAGTGAAACTTCCCCTTCAGCGAGGCCCGGGGGCGAGGTGGCGGCACTGGGAGCGTTTTTGGCAGTTCCTGTCTCTGGCACCGGGAAATTCTGATCCATAGGAGGGATTTCGACATCCAGGGAATTGTAATTCCCACCCGATGTGTTGCTGGAGGAGCGAGCAGCAGCACGGCGCCTTTGCACCCGTTCGGGTGTGCAGGAGAGCGGGGGGCCTTAAATGTAGCAGAGGCAGCCGGGTTGCAGAAATGCCATCAGACTTTTCCAGACCCCACCAAAGTCAGCGCGGAGTTTCACTGCTTTCAGCACGCTGGGGTGCAACACTACTCAGCCAGCACTTGCTTTGCAGGATGTCACTGCTTTGCTGCCAAATGAGAACCAGTAGGTGACTCCGGGCGGGTGGCACACACCAAGCCCCAGTGGCAGCACTGGAAAGCATCGCCCAAATTTCTGCTCCATCTGAACACATCGGCAGCACTTCAACCCAGACAGAGAGAGGCAAAGCATCCTTTTCATGCAACAAATGTGCTTCAGAGAGCTTCCTCCCCAGGGCTCCCTTAGGTCCCCCCTCTCCTGGCACTTTTCCCCCTTTTTCCTGGCAAAAAGCACAATATCAGCGTGCTTCCCCTTCCATGGCCCTGGCCAGGGTGAACCCCAGCTTGAGCACGGCCCCAGCAGTGTCCCTGCGGCACTGGGACATGCACTGGTGGCACCGCGTCTCAGCCCGGCAGCTCTGACAGCCTCGTGCCCTGGCAAATGAAGATTCCCCCAGGTCAGCGCAAGGCCAGCCTCTGCAACAGCGCGACTGCTCCAGGCGCCGTGCAGCCTGAGCTCCTCTTCCCGAGTCCCTGCTTGGAGGCTCGGATAGCGCCGGGTTTCAGGAAGGATGCTGCAGGGGATTTCGCCCCAGGTGTGCATCTGCTCCAGGATGGGGTAACACCTCCCTTTCCCAGGCTGCCCAGAGCAAGGCCCTGCCTCTCCTTCTCCATAGCAGAGCTCTCGTGCCTCCAACCTCAGAAGGCAGGAGGGGAGAGAAAGGCAAATGAAAGATCTCACGCTCAGTACCGAACCGGAGCAGGCGCCGGCGCGTCCGACCCGCGGGACGGCAGCCACGAGAACAGAACAGATGCTCCAGCAGCTCTGAAATTTACTCTGGGATTTAGACAGAGAGCACAGGAGAGCTCTGCGGCCCCTGGGAAGCGCGTCCTGCTCGCCCGGAGGGGCGGCCGGGCACCCGGACACAGGTGGCTTCGGTCCCTCTGACCGCGGCTGTGCCGGGCGCGGGCGTCTGCCCCTGTTGCGGCAGCAATGGGGAGCCCCGTGCCAAGCTGGGCTGTCACCGCAGGTGACGCTGAGGCAGAAGTGAAGTGTAAGTGAACCCAGAGACTTGGTCTCGTTGCTCCCTCCCCCACATCCTCCTTTGTTAAAGTCTGTGGCAAACAAGCATCAAGGAAAAAAAATCTATCGAGAGCCCGGAGCATCGCGGCGGTGGCGAGAGCTGTGCCATAGAGGGAGGCAGGGGAAAGCGCAGGGGCACCCGAAATGAAACCGAGTGGCGAAAATTGCTTGGACTTACAAAGAGCAAACTCTGGGATATGAGTTACGAAGTACTAATTCCCAGCCAGCTTCAGCTCCACTTTTAACTTCTTATTTCTACAGAAACTTGCTGAATGCAATAGTAGCGTCCGAGCGTCCGTCCCTGCCCGGTGACGTTCCTGAAGTGCTCCCTGTCCCCTTCTCTGCGTGAAGAGCAGCTCCCTGCGCTCACCGCCCTGCAGCCGAGAGCCGGGGTGGCCAGCCCCGCTCCTGCTGCTTCGTGTTATTTTCATCCTGCCCTAATCGGAGGGGACAGGTGAGATGTGCTTCAAAACACTGTAATCATATTTTAAATGGAAATGAAATGTGTGAATTAAATGTAAATTACAGCAGAATGGAAGGACAATCACTATTAGTTAAGGTCTGACACCTATTTTTGCAGACCTTTCCTAAATGCCACAACTTGTTTCTCCGCACTTGTGACGAGGACTTGTAATTACGTGGCAGCTGCTCCTGCAGCCGGGCGGATGGCGGGTGCCGAGGGGGGCCGGTGTATTCTAAATAGCGATGGACTGCTTGTTGGTTCTGGGAAATTATGAAGCAGCAATGATATTTTTATTCGGGAACCATGAAAATAAACCTTGGTGTTTTCCCCCTGAAAAGGTGAGGCAGTAATACAAAAGGACGTTTTTATAGAGTCAATTTATTTAAGGGTTCCCCCATTTGCTTTTATATTGGAAAAATATGTGCCCTGCCAATGAGCCGAAATTTCTTCTTTACCTTTAATCTCTTACCACCTCCTCCGAGCCACCGGCTATTCCCACAGCCCCGTTGCACCTCGCAGCCTCCCAACAAAGTCCCGCTCGATTTTTCATGACGGGAAGCATCCACAGGCCCTCGCCAGCCACGGCACCGGTGTGTGAAACGCGGCACGCGCAGATGGGCAGGGACAGCCCCTGCCCGGCGGATGCCGCAAAGCCAGGCGGCAGCCGGGGAGTTATTGCTACTGGGGATGGAGATCTCTCGCGGCGAGATCACAAGTGACACTCGGGGCCGGGGCACAGTCGAGGGACAGCGTCCCTGCCTGCGAGGAGCTGGCTACAACACTGAGACAACCCAGGTGCAGTGAAAACGGTGCGTGGTGGGAAAAACAGTGCTGGGCAGAACCTGGTGGCACCCGCTCCTCGGGTGACATCCCTGAGATCCAGGTGTCCTCCCGCGCCCAGTGTTCTGCCTGCCTCCCTGTAAAGATAAACCATTTACTGTTCTCGTTATCACTGGGGTGGCTGTGGGAACTTTTCAGCCGGGAAAAAAAGAGAATCCCTGTCCTGAGGAAGCTGAAAGCTAGGCGCTGATTTAATCTGTTGTTAATACCTGCGGCTACTTGGCAAATTTTTGATTTTCTAAGTACTGGACAGTAAATAGTCAAATGAAAACTGATAGCTCTGAGACCCTGAACATATTGTCTAGGACATTTTGCTCTGATGTACATGAGCTTAGGTGACGAAATGCCTGGCTCCGGGCATCGCAGGGGGCGTGCAAATGTCGTTTTACGCGCTCACAGACATTTAGCCACACTCGCAGACATTTAGCCACACTCCAGCAGCAGGGCTGGAGCAAGAAACAGATTTTGTTCATTTCTCAGGTTTCCCTTCCCCTTTTCAAAGCAGAAGGATATTTGTGCTTAATTTCTTGCAATATTGTACTGGGGGAAATACATCATCCCAGGTTGGGATAATCACAACATTTAATTCCGGTTTTAATAGTTCTTACAGATATATATATATATGGTACATTGAAACAAAATGCGTTTTGAAATGGAAAAAAACCCTATGCCATTTAATTCCTAAAAGGTCAAACTGAAATGCTTTGGCCTTATCGAAATGATTTTCTCCTTTGATTTTTCTTTCCAAATGCAATTTCATCAAAATCAGTGCGTTTCCGCAAATGTTTCACCTTTGGTGAAATGGCATCCTCTGACGGGGAAGGGCTTCGTGCGGAAGCTCCTGACCAGCTCCTGCCGGGGACGCCGCAGCGGCTGCGGGCCGGCCCCGCGGGTGCTGAGCTGTGCCGGGCGCGGTGCCGAGGTGCCCGCTCACCTCCCGGCCCCGGCCTGCTGCAGGACGCCNGCGCGCCGAGCTGGGCCCCGGCCACGTGCCGGGGCTGGCTGCGGCACGGCAGCGACTGCCGCCTGGCACGGCCGCAAGAGCCAGGCCGGCGATGGGATAAGCGGGAAATGGCTCTCATTCCTATCAGGTGATTCACCGCCCCGGCCCGCGCCGAATCCTCCCTCCTCCCCGGCGAGCCTTCCTGCCTGTTTTTACAAAGCTTGCAGCATTGTCAGAAAGGAAAGGGTACCATCTGGTTAGCCCTTGTTTACTGCACACCCTGCCAGTTTGANGGCACGCTGCAGCATGGCTGAGCGCGAGCGGGCGGCCGGGACCCCCTGGGGGACCCGTGCCCGGCCGGGTGCGCGGGGCCGGGCGCTGCCGGGGCTCCCTCCCTGCTGTGCCGGGGCTCGCCGCGCCGGGGACGGCGGAGGGGGTGAGCGCGCGGCGAGGAGACACCATTAAAGATGGTAATTTGTTGATCCAGGCTCTCCCGGCGCTCCAGCGCGAGAGTGGCACCGTTTTCTTTACGACCTCATAAAGTCACAGCCGAGAGGCCGATTTGGAAAACAAACTGCCTCAGGTTGACAGATAATTAGATACAGGGGACATATTATACGCCTTTGCATATAAATGCGCTCTGAAGCACGTTGGTTCATCAGAAGTTTAGGCTCCAGGAGAAGCAGGTAGTCCCGGCACATCAGGATATATGCGCTGGTGCCGCCTGGAGATGACGGCTCCATTTTATGGCCCCTTCATCTCCCGATTGCCGGTGTGCCGTGAGCGCGACTGCGCCTGGGAGGCAAACCTGCCCGGCTTGGTTGGCTTGGCTTTGGGCTGCTCTTCCCCAGCAGCCTCGCGAGCTTCCTCCTTCCCGGGAGACAGGGCTCGCGTTTTGCATCTTGGATTTTATGCTCCCGTGCTTGCAGCAGGGAGGAGTGGCTGAGGGGGGATTCATTACTATTATTACTATTTTCGTGTTACTATATCACGTCCAAACCTCACTCTTCCCGCAAGTGAGCCCACTGAGAACAGCGGAGCAATTCGGAGATGACACGGTCCTTGTATTTATACGGCAATTCAGCATCCTGCTCTCCCAGCCCCCGAACCACGAGGTTCCAGATATTAAAACAAAACAAAACAGTTGGGGTTCCTTTTATGCACTGCAAGATTTNCTCGCCTGGCGCGGCCGTGGTGCTGCTCTGGCCGCGGATGGGCTGGAGCTCACCGCCGGCCCCGGCACGCTGCAGCATGGCTGAGCGCGAGCGGGCGGCCGGGACCCCCTGGGGGACCCGTGCCCGGCCGGGTGCGCGGGGCCGGGCGCTGCCGGGGCTCCCTCCCTGCTGTGCCGGGGCTCGCCGCGCCGGGGACGGCGGAGGGTGTGAGCGCGCGGCGAGGAGACACCATTAAAGATGGTAATTTGTTGATCCAGGCTCTCCCGGCGCTCCAGCGCGAGAGTGGCACCGTTTTCTTTACGACCTCATAAAGTCACAGCCGAGAGGCCGATTTGGAAAACAAACTGCCTCAGGTTGACAGATAATTAGATACAGGGGACATATTATACGCCTTTGCATATAAATGCGCTCTGAAGCACGTTGGTTCATCAGAAGTTTAGGCTCCAGGAGAAGCAGGTAGTCCCGGCACATCAGGATATATGCGCTGGTGCCGCCTGGAGATGACGGCTCCATTTTATGGCCCCTTCATCTCCCGATTGCCGGTGTGCCGTGAGCGCGACTGCGCCTGGGAGGCAAACCTGCCCGGCTTGGTTGGCTTGGCTTTGGGCTGCTCTTCCCCAGCAGCCTCGCGAGCTTCCTCCTTCCCGGGAGACAGGGCTCGCGTTTTGCATCTTGGATTTTATGCTCCCGTGCTTGCAGCAGGGAGGAGTGGCTGAGGGGGGATTCATTACTATTATTACTATTTTCGTGTTACTATATCACGTCCAAACCTCACTCTTCCCGCAAGTGAGCCCGCTGAGAACAGCGGAGCAATTCGGAGATGACACGGTCCTTGTATTTATACGGCAATTCAGCATCCTGCTCTCCCAGCCCCCGAACCACGAGGTTCCAGATATTAAAACAAAACAAAACAGTTGGGGTTCCTTTTATGCACTGCAAGATTTAAGGTGCCATCCAGCCGTGCTGTCAAGCTCTCAGGGTTTGCTTTTCCAAATGAAAGCCAAGATCCCGGCATGACCACGCTTCCTGCTGGGGGTGTTTGCAGAGCACAACCCCGACGTGCAGGATTTGACCACATTCTGTGTGCATTTTGCATGCACCTCTGCACTCACTTTTCAGGGGTTTCTCCCCCTCCAGATCAGACCTGCCCCACACTAAGGTAGCCTCTCCTTCCCAGCTCCCCCCACGTCTCCCTCTATTTTTGGGGGGAGGCAGAAAATGTCAATTAAATGGCCATGTTCCCAAGGAAAGCTTCATTATCAATCATTCTCCCCCAGAAAGGGAAAATAAAAATGTGTGTGGGAAAGATAAAGCTGTCAGAAACGGAAAGGGAAAAAAACATCCAACCCTAAACCCCCAGCAGCCCCCATGGAAGGAGGTGATATAAATAGAGTCGCTGTCACTTTGATGAATTAGATCTTTTGTTAATTAGGATACATTGATTTAAGGGTTGTCCAACCAGATAGACCTCTTTCCTTTCCCTTCCCTCACAAATTACAGCCCAGGGTGGTGGCATTGCATCTGCACCCTGCCTTTCATTGCCTCCTTCTTCAAATCCACATTTCCACTTCTGTGTCAAAACGAAGCCTGGGCAAACCCTCCCAGGTGCCATGGCAGAGCTGAGGCTCGAACATGCCTTTGGTGGGGAAAACGCCAGCTTGCACGGGGCGTGCCAAGATCAGGGCTCTGAAAAAAACGCCCCACATCTGCAGCTGAGGCTGTGTCTTCAAGCGCACGTGGGTGCTGCGTAAGCAGCACATGGAGCAGCAATATTTCAGCAGGCTGCATGAAGCAGGACCCTGTGCGCCTGGCCTGAGCTGCCCCGGGGTGGCTGCAGAGCCCTGGGCGCTGCTATCATGTCCCCCCAGCCCCGTCCTGCTTGGGCAGCAGCAAGCAAACCCCGCTGGCTTTCTAATTGCAGCGCTTTTAGCAAAGGAGGACTCGGCCCCGCTTGGCACCTCCTGGTGCCCCCCTCGTCCCGGTCCCCGCAGCTGCTGTCGGCTCAGGTGAGCCCCGGCTTTGTGCCCTTTGCACCCGCGACCTCTCCTGCTCCTTGCCGCATCCCCGCAGCAGCCCGCCAGGCTTTGCAGCTCTCCCCTTGCCTCCTGCTGTCACTTGAGCACCAGCGAGTGCGAGGGAGAGAGGGGAGAAAAAGTGCTGTGCTGTGTGGATTATTGTGTGTTTGTCATCCGGAATGGTGTAAGCTGTAGGTACAGCATCTCCCAGCGGTGATTTATGGCCCCTGTCAGGCAGCACCAGCGCTTTGTCTGCTGTAGCGTGGAGGATGAATGCGGCGCTGTCAGCACGGGCAGGGCAGTCTTTCTCTCGCTCTGCTCCGCACACTCGCTCCCCATTTCACGCCACTGAACATAAACAATCTTTTGTAAACCTGACAGTCACACTTGCTTCTCTGGAAACATAAAGCAGGAATGTATGACTTGGCTTTCATTACCCAATTTCCTGGGCCGTGCAGGAAAAGCTCTCCAGGAAGACGTGAAGGGGGAGACCCCGGAGGGCTAGAGAGATCCCCAAAAAGATAGAGGAAAGGGATGCACGCACCTGGAGGTGTACGCCGGCACCCGCTGAGAGCACCTGCGCCCGCATCCACGCGCCGCCCCGTGATTCCCGCACGTATTTCCCACCGCAGCTCTGACACCAACGCACCCGTTGCAGGCAGCGGCGCTGCCTTCCCGGAGCACCGCGCATCGCCGGCCTCGACACTCGCCGTGTATCTTCCTCCCTCAAGCCGAAAATCTAACAGCAGCGTAAGGCTGGGATCACAGCCTGTGATCGGGGCTGCCGATCGGGCTCCCACGTGCCCATCGGCTGTAACAGAGTCCTACAAAAACTAACGCGCTGTTAGTACTATTAAGGGTAATTGTAATAATTCTTTATGTGGAAAGTGCCCAAAGCTCTCTGTTCAGCTCCAGCTTTTCCCAGAGCCAGAGCAGAGAGTTCAGAAGTCACGGTTGGAAATGGGGAGAAAGGTGAGGAAATGGCCAGTCCCCAGCCCCAGAGACCCCAAACCGAGGAGCTTCGTGCCAGCCCGACGCATGTGGGACTGCTCCTGGTGCCCAGGGCCACCTTGGCGTGCAGCTGAGGTCCCAGCCTTGGCACGAGCCGCGCTGAGCGAGCGGCACGGGGGTGAGGAGCGGCAGGAGCGGCAGCGCCCAGGGCGGTGGCAAGGCTCGAAGCGCTAACGGGGACTCTCGCGCTTGCCGGCAGAGTGCAGAGCCCCTCGGTCATGGTTAGAGGGGAAATTCAGCCACTGGCATAAAGCACCAGGGATTTAAAACCTGCCAAGGGGCAGAGTAAATGCTGTTGATCTTGCGGATGCTGTAAAAGGTCTGAGGAGCAGGTCCATCCTGCTCCGATTGCGATTTACTGCTCCAGCGTTGAGCGGGAGCACGGCTCTCGCGCGGACAGCAAACAAAGCCAGGCCCAGCGGGGACACCGAGAGCACGGCTGCTGCTGGGGCTTGGCCAGGTCTCTGGAGGGATGTGAGAGGGGACAGACCCTTCTCACGAGCAGTCCCCGGCCATCGCTCGAGGCTGACGTGGTGGCACTGGGGAGACCGAGCCCAGCCCCCCTCCTGGAGGTACCGTCCTCGTCCCCTCCAGACGTAACAAGTCAGCGAGCGACATACGACTTTCCCATTCAGGGGCTGAAGCCACTGGCTCCTCGTTAAGGTGGGAGGAAGCAGGGATAAAAGCAAAGAGAAAAGAGCTCCAGCCTTGGGTGCCCTCCCAGCTCCGGCGGCCCCGAGCTCTTCGTCATCGGAAAAAGCTGCCTGGATCCGCACACCTCGCGCCTCGCCTCGCTGCCGTATTTTACAGCGACGGCTGCAGCCGTGCTGGGAACGCTTCTTCACTGACGCGCTCCTTCCGATGCCGGCCCCGGCGCTCCGCTTTCTGTCCTCTCAAATCCTTCCCCGTGCCTTTCAGACCAGGGGTGCCAGGCGGGGCGGAGGAGGGAAATAGCTTGCGAATAGTTTGCTGTTTTCTTTTCCAGATGGTTTGTTTTGGAAGTTCTTCCGTGTAAGCCTGAGCGCTGAGTCTTGAACATCTGCTGAGGAGGAGCCCGCTCGGTGTAAATGCAAAGAGGCTGCTGGAAGGGCACGATATGGGAGGGTTTCACGGCTCCCAGCGTGGCTCATGCCAGCCGCAGCCCGGTGGCAAGGATTGTCCTTGATCCCGCGGCTGCAGGGGACACGTGGGCTCCCCACGCCCCGGCACGCACCCTCTGCTCTGTTGAAGTCCACGGCTGGGCCCCGGGCGGCATCTGCGACGTGCTGTAGCTGTGTCAAGGACACCTAGAGCTTAGGGAAACGCACCCTTCAAAAAAAACCACCTTTGCATAAATCTGAATAAGCAAACAAGCTGGTTTCTTGCATCGTGGCCTTTTCAATGAGTTTTACAACAATTATTTATCCTTGTGAGCACAATCAAATAGGCGTTTTAGTGACAGCACTGCCTTCGTGCATGTAGCTGCTGAGCGAGTGGCTGTATTAGCGGCTGGGATGGCTGGGGCTGACCGTGCCGGAGGCCTGCAGGAACCACAGAAAATATGAGTAACCAGTTCAAGGGATCAGTGAGAGGAAAGGAAACTTTCCTGGCAGGTTGCTGCTCCAGCCGCTGCCGGCGCAGGGGTGACTCGTTGTTGCCACGACCTCATGGAGAGTCCCCGTGTTTGTGCAAGTGCTGCTGGGTGTGCTGGGAGCTTCCTGCGGGAGGGATGAAACCGGCCGGGCGGATCTGCGCCAAAAGTGACACCAAATCATTCATCCACAAGTAGGAGTAATTGCGACAACAGATGATGTATAAAGGGAACAGAAAAAAAGGTTGGGGAAGCCTGAGAGATGCTGAGCAACAGCCCCAGTAACCCCCAAGAAAGCTCTTCCCTCCATCTAACCTGATCCTGCACGCGCATTTATGTATATAAGCATATGGGTACGTGCGTGCATGTCTGCTTGGAACATGAAGGAAAAGCAAACCCAAGGTCCCTTGTTGCACTTTGCAGGGAGAGATGCATAAACTATCAGTGTGGGCTGGGTTTTTTCTTTTAGACTCTGACCCATGGATTTTAATAAGAGAAACCTTCTACAGCACAGCAATATTGCTATGGTGAGAGCAGAATGAGACAGCTAAGCCAATTGACAGGGCATCTCTTACACTTTTTACAGGATTTTAATTTTAATGAACCCGCAGTGGTTGCAAGGTTACATCTTCAAATCCATTTCACCCTCCTCTCGTCACACCATAATCATAAATAGCGCTGGCTTCAGCGAGGTGTTGTGTTTAATTGAAAGTTCACTCGCAGCTTCCATCAATTTGCTTTTCTGTCCCCTACAAACAACCTATCATTTTATTTAAGAACAAAACCAGAAATTTTATGGAAAATAAGCTGCTTGCAGAGAAATGATAATTAGGTGACTGTTTTGGAGGCCAGAATACTAAACAACAATTCAATTACGTTGTTGTCTGTTCTTTTTTCATAACCAAATAATTGTTGGTGTATGGGAACTACTGAAAAAAAATGGGACTAGCTGAACTTTGTGGTGATAAGTGCAGCTGGGAACAGAGGGTCCCAGGCCCCATCAAACACCACGTGTACTTCGCTGCTACTTTGAAGAAATTTTAGAGGAAAAATACACATTGGAAAAAAAAAAGTGGAAAATTGTTTAGCCCTTTCCACCTAATTTGACCTCCTTTCTCCTTCCCAGAGACAAAATAGAAACCAGACAGGATCTGGGAAAGCTGAGGGAAGGGGAAAAAAAACTATTAAAGAAAAGATTTTCCCTGATATAAATATGCCGATTTGGTGCCTTCGTGCCGCACAAACACAGAGCCACATGCGTGCACAGATACGCCTGGTGCAAGCGCCGGAACAAAGCCCCTGCTTGCAGAGCCCCAAATCCCCCCCGGACCAGGGCTCAGCCCCTGCCCCTCGCTGTGGGACAGACCCCGAGGGACAAAGCCACTTGCCCAAGGCCATGCAGGAGGGAAGAGGGATGAACCAGCCACCTTCCCGCACCCCGAGACCTGCACCGCTTGCTGCTCTTCCAAACTTCAGCTCTTCATTCTGTTTGAGCTTGTCCTCTAAATTTTTGCTGGAAAACCAGCCTTTAGTTGCAGAGAGGAGTGCTTGCCAGGGTGGAGAAGGATCCCGTTAACCCGTGCATCGTCCTGCCAGGGAAGCGGGGTGCCATCTCCCCTCTCCGCAGCAGGCAGGTTTCCTGCAGCCACTTTCGACCAGGGGGCTACATGTCCTGCCCACCATATGGCCATGGAGATGGCGGTAATTCGGTACCACCACAGAGATGCGAATTCGCTCATCCCACCAGCGGGTACTGAGAGCAGCACTAAGGAGTAACAGCTCTCGGTGTGGGACAGGGTATGGGGGTGTGTAAGGAGTCCATACATTGAGACGCAAGGTAGGTTATATATAAGGCACTCATGTGAGACTCTGCAGCTCAGTTTTGGGTGCAAAGCATCTCGGAGAGCATCTGCTCTCTCTTTCCTGCTCGGTTTGTGCAGTGTACGTGGGCCTCGAGCTTTTACCTGGAGCAGCAGGTGCCACGCAAACAAACAACGCTCCCCAAGCATCGCACAGGCGAAGGACACAGAGGGAAAAGCAGCAAAATCCTGGACTGGGTTCCTCTAAGGACGGGTGCCACCGCTCCCCTGAGCCCATCCCCTACTTGGTTAAGCTAAAAGGAAGAGTTGGGACAGAAGCTTCTAAGAGATGAACAAGCTTAAAGAGATGAACGAGGTTTTTGCTCTCATAATTTAGCCTCTGTTGCTCAGAGCACTCAAGTATGTTTCAAACTGAATCTATACCCTAGGAGGAGCATGGGCAGGATATACTGCAGCAAGATTTAGCTAATGTATAACCTGCAACCCTCCTCGATCCCAAGCAAGGTAGTGGTGGAAGTGCCTTAAACTTCATACATCTGCAGGGTGAGCTTGCTTTAGAGTACAAATGACCCCGAAGTTAACCAGCTGCTACCAAAACTACAAAGCAAATCACTGCAGCCCATCGCTACCCACTTGGCTCATTCCACCGTACCGCAGCCTCGCACTCAGCTTGGCGCTCCGTGTCTGGGTGGTTGGCTGCTGTATCTCACGCCACGCCAATGCACGGGAGCAGCGCTTATTGCTACTCTATTGCAACTTCTATTGAGTTTTAAATGTTGTTTCCCTGTGCTAAAGGATCCCTCCCTAAGATGCGCCCGTCCCGGTTGGCATCACTTCTCCCCATCCCACTCGGGGTGAGCAGACCTATTTCCATGGGGAGAATTGATTATTTTTTCCTGCAGCTGCACTTGCTGTACACAGGAATTATAGGTCTTTCCACACCTGCGAGAGAAACATTATCCGCAGCCTTCAAGGGTGAAGCATCCTATATTTAGTTGGACTAAATAATGATTCCTCTCTATCTTTCATATCAGGATTTAAGAGCACCCTGGAGCTACAAAGTTTATTAGAACCCATAAGAAGAACTGTACCATAAACGGGACAACCGTGGCCATAAACCTGCACCTTGAAGTTGTAACAAATCCTGGGATGTTGAAGTAGGACACTGTCTTGTCTCAGTCAGCAGAAAGGAAAAGAAAAAAAAAGGAAAGAAAAAAGAAGAAATGCAAACTTAAGCAGAAAAGAGGCCTGGAAATATAGAGGAGAAGAAAGGGAAAAAATAATAATAATAAAGAGAAGCATGCTGCTTGCATAGCCCTCTCGGCAGGAGCCCTGGGACAGGCGCCCACATGATAAAACACATCTCAGATTAATGGGGAGAGAGACAGGGGCGCCGGCAGGAGGGGCAGGCAGAGCAGGTGAGAGGAAGGAGGGCCGGGGATTTACGGATGCTCCTGCGGGAAGGATGCTGGCAGCAGGGCAGCTGGCGGGCTGCTCGCGCGGCTCGGCTCGGCCGGGCGCTACCTGCTCCTTGAGGCCCGGTGCCAGCAGCATGAGGGGACAAAATCGCAGAGCCTGGGGGGCAAAGGCAGGGGCCCCTCCCAGCAACGCATGCTGAAAACCCGCAGGAAAAAGAAGAAAACCCTCAGGCTGAGGACCCTCATCCCCTCCGCGCCACCCTGCGGCCCCTGGGACCCAGGGCACGTCACGCGGCCGCCCCATGCCCCTTCTCCGTTGGGCTTCCTCTCCTTAACTCTCCTCCTTTGTCACTTATTCAGCTCCTACTTCCCTTCCTCGGCAGCCAAAACAATCTCAGCATCTAAACCTCCATTTCCACCCCTTGCCCACACCAACGGGGGGCTGCAGTGCCTTGGTTCGAACGCCTTCTGCCCCCTGCGACCACCGCGGACGCGTGGGCCAGAGACCCCTGGCACGTCGGGGACTGCAGGCAATTCGGGCAGCTCCGGGCTGCCCTCCTGCACGCTGAAGGTGGCTGCAGACGCCAGAGAGAATCCTGTCCCTCCCCTCCAGCCTTCACTCTTTGTCACATAGGGTTATTTCTGCTGCTGGTGAATAGATTAAATGACAGAGGGCTTTTTTTTAAAGTAATTGAGTTTTATTTTGGAGAGGGAAAAATGGAGAGCTAAGTGGGAAAAGGAGAAAGATAGGAATAAACCACACATCTTTTTATATAGGATCCACAGTTAATTCTTAATTAGAACTGACAGATGCTTCTCCCATAATCCTATTCCCAACATGTTCTGTTTGCTTTGTTTGGCGCTGCATGATACATGGTGGCATTGTAATGACCTTTTGCAACTCGTCCTGGAAGTGTTATTGGCACTCCAATGATTTATTGCATGTTCCAGTTGATTACTGGGCCATTTGTCAACATTTTTTTTTCGCTCTCCATAAACCTGTCTCCTGTGTCACAGACATTCGCTAGCATGAAAATTTAAACAAATACAGTGTGCGGCTTGCAGTCAGCGTCTGACTCCTACTCCAGGCTTCCAGCACAAATTCATTCTGGCCTCAGCAAGCGTTTAAACTTTGCAGCGCTCGAGGATGAGGCGCTGCCTGCAGAGTGCATTAGACAATGGGAGACCTGGGCATTGCTTTCAGAGTCTTATTTTAGAAAGCTATCTCCGGGTGATCCATGCTACTTGCTCAATTGTTTATTGGCATTTTGGTACCACTTATGGGAATGTGGGAAAATCAGTACTGGAATTAACCACCAAAATAATTATCCTTAAAACGACTGCCTGAGGATAGGCTGTACTCTCCTCCTCAATTACCACGGATTTCGTGCAGCAGGGACAGGCGCTGGTGAGAGGAGCAGGGCAAGGGGCTGGGGGCAGTGGGGGCTGCCCCTGGCCCGCGTGAGCCCCCCGAACCCTGTCCCCGCACATCTGGAAGCACAGCCCAGGACAATCGGAGCCCTGCAAGGGAACGGAGGTTTGGGGGCAGCTGCAAAGCAGACATCACTCAACTCAGTAACGCTATTTTGAGTAGATAGGGGTGAGGATATTATGTCAGACTGACCAAAATTCTAAGGACGAAAATGCAATTATTATGGCCTGGAAAGGGCCAGATTCCCTCATGCCGATCAAGTCCCAGGTCCCCAGGGCATCCCGAAATGGCCGCCATGAAGGGAAGCACCCAGAATCACCTGCCTGAATTAAAAATCTTGGCCCGTCACTAAACGGGATATAGTGGCTGTTACAGTGGCCTGGAGCATCTGCACTGCATTTCGAGGAAGCTTTTCCAGGCACTCGTATAAATCACCGCTCCTTGCTGCAGTAAAGGAAAGGTATTGTTTCACCGCTGTGACATCAATGCAGGCCACATAAATAATTTTTTATTAAGTGTGCAGTGCCCTGTAAAAATACACACACAATTTGAGGATACTGCAGAGTGAATGCAGAAGCACGGCCAGCTTTAAATGGTCGTTTCTGTACAGAAGAGGCTGGGATGAGAAAGGAAACTCGCTGGGGTGGGGAGAGGGGTGGCTGGGTCTTTTTCCAATTCCAGCTCAGATCGGCATGTAATGTATGGCTTAATTTCCTCTCAAATTAGACACTTGATAAAAAAAGTTATTATATCTGTCAAGTTGCCAGTGCTTTTTATGAGTGTGATAAACTAAGAACCACTGCTTTACAAACCTTGATAGGATGTTTCAGTACCTGGAAAACAATTTTATTGCAGCCTGGACTACTAACAAATTGCAAATACTGATTAAGCCATAAAGTTACAACAACATTAAAAAATAATGAGAGGTTATTGCACAGGGGGAAGGCTCTTAAGCAGCGGATGCAGCCGCCCGCTCTCCATTGTGCACGGTAACAGGCCGGCCTGCAAAGTGCATTTCCCCAGCAGAGCTTCCCCACCCCGCGGGGCCACGGGAGGCAAGGCCGGGGCGCGCAGGTGCGGGGAGCCTGCAGGAGAGCCATGCGGCCCCTGCCCCGGAGCCCCCGGGGACCCCCGTCACGGGCGTTAATATCCGCACCCTGCGTTTGTCTAACTGGGGAGATCTGAGGTCGGTGCTTTGCACGGGGACACCTCTGCCAGGGCCCGGCCGTGGCACAGATCTCCCGCGGGCACCGCTGCGCTCATCGCCGGGCTCGGCCTGCAGGTCCTGCTGGAGCAGGAACACGGGGCAAGCTGCCCCACGGCTGCCCGGCCTGTGGCCACCTCGGCTGCGGGCAGCAGGCCCTGCTGGTGGCGTGGACCACTGGAGGAAAGGGGCTGCGGGGCTTCCCACAGGGACAGCATCTCCACAGGAGCAGGGCGCTCCGGGGCTGAAAAGGCCCAGGGCAGCCCCGCAAAATGGCTGCATCCACCTGTGCCAGCACCCTGACCCTCATCTCCATCCGAGCCAGCTTTGACCAGGAGCTGAGTGCCTGAATACTGAACGACCTGGCTCCCAGGTCTCCCGGTGCCTCAGTTTCCTGTCTATAAAATGAAGGTCAGAGCACCACTGCGAAGCCAGCACCGTGCGAGGACAGGCGGAGGCTGTGCCGAGGGCTTGGGGTCTGCCTAGACCCCACAGGCCCGTGCTGGGGGGCAGAGGGATGCGCTGCCTTTCCTAATCAGAGCCGAAATACCAGGGCATGGGGTAACTTTGGGGCGATTTCTCCTCTGCCATGCCAGCGCACCCTGTGAACCGAGCGTGCCCGAGAGCGAGCACTGGTCCCCAGCAGTGGCTAAACGGGGAAACCCGGATTTCAGCCCCCCCGACACCTCCCGCTGCCCCCACCCCGCCTTCTGCTGCATCCGACCCCCCACTGCACAGCTCTGCAAACACGAGCGTGTTTGAACAAGGCTTTCATAATGATTGTTTGGACAGAGACTAGACTGCCAAAACCTCCCGGGGAGCCGGAGAGAAATTCCTGCTGGGAAGCTCCTCCGGCGGTCGGGCCCTGTGCAAAGCTGCCGGGGTTTGGCAGGCACAGCACAGCCTGTGTGCCGGTGGGGCTATCGCAGGCCATCGCACCGCAGTGAGATGCGGGGATAAAGGGCACGAAAAGCCTGCCCCAGGCCGTGGCGGAAAGTGGGACAAGACGTGCCGGCGAGACAAAAACATCGTCCTTCCAGTCTCGCGGGCATCTCTTAGGGGCGGGGACAGAGGCAGGCGCGCGATGGCCGGAGCCCCTGGCTATCGGGAAGGCAATGTTTGTGCCACCAGCCCATGCAGGGACAGCCAGCGGCACCTCTTGTGCTCCTGTGACACAGCCGCCGCTGGCAGGGACCGTGGTGGTGCCCGGCAGCTCCCTGGTAAGAAATGAACCGCCACCATTTACGGATGAGGATGAGGAGCTTCGCCTGGTTGCAAACCACGGGATTGCATCTGATTTCAGCTGGCTGCCGTGCAGCTAACAAACAGCAAGTGGCTATGCAAACCGTCCAGGGTCGCGGACGGAACTTCGAAGCTAAAAGTCAGTAAAATACATGCCTGTGAGGTTTGTTAAGCACTTTGGGGTCTATGTGGATGAAAGGCAATACACACATATTTAAGTTTCTATTAGCATTTCTTTAGCCGAGCACTCTCTTGTGACATGAGCTGGCCAAACCCTTCAGGGTGAGCAATTTATCTGATTAATTTAACCCTCTGCTATTCTCCTTTTTAACCATATCTGAGTTATCTGTGAAGGTCTATTGATCTCAGTGATTTATCGGTTTATGGTAAAGAACCCTTCCTGCAATCCTGTCTCTCAGCCCACTGGCTCTCTAGGAACATTTGCTTTCACCGCTGCCTTTCAAGTCTCACCATTTAAAGTGTGCAACTGGTGACCTTAATCACATGAAACTGGTTTTGTCTCTGATTAATAACTTGACCGTGCAAAGGCCAATGACAATATGAACTCCCATACAGAAGGGACACCACAAGGACAACACAAATCACCTCTCAGCTCTCTTGCTTTGTCAACCCTCCTAGAGCAGAGCCACTTCCAAACTGGGGCATTTCCACGGTGGGCGGTGAAACCCACACCTGCGTGTCAGACCTGGCCCTTGCTCAGAGGCACCCTGTCCATTCACCAGCATTTGTGCAAGGATTGATGATCCGCTTCACAAACACCTGAAGAAAAGCAGCAGGGGAGGGCTATAAATGCAGTTGCATCACAAAATCACTCCAAATTCAAGCTAATATTCACCCTTCTTCTCTTTCCTACCATCTGCTGAGCTCCGCTTGCTGCGCAGGTGCTTTGAAAGTCCTGAAGCCTGGGAGGATGCAAGGCAGGCTCAGCTGGGACTGCACACCTGGCAGATCCTCCTAATGGCATTTTTGCCCTGCAGCAGCCTGCCTTCCACAGCCCAAGGTCCTTGGGTGCGTGTCCTTTCTTCCTGCTCCTGAAGAGCAAACTTGGTAGCCCTTCCTCCCTGCTGGCTCTGTTCGGGGCCGTGCTCAATTGCTGCATTACTGCGGGGCTGAACTAATGATGCTACAATTAAAAATATTTAGGGTTACTGCTAATAAGGTGGATTCCTAAAATTGATGAAAACATACTCACTAAGGAAAATAACTGAAAGAAGTGAAATAATCACTGGCAGAAAGATGAAAATAATAGTGGGAAAATGTCTTTTGGTGAGGGAAGCTGGTCCTGTGGGGAGGGCCACAGTGACCCCGAAAAGTGGCCTACTCCTTTCTCCTTGACCTGGCCTGCAAGAGCAGCCCCCGTGTCTCTCCAAGTGTCAGGCTACAAACAGCGCTTTTCATCTGATCCACCTGGAAGGAAAGCTATAGAAAAAGTATTGCAAAGGTGGAGATTTAGGGGAATCCTTCTTTTTAACTAAGCTTATTCTAAGAAAAAAAAACAGCCTTTCTACAACACTTGAGTGGAAACGTTTCCAAAAGCCGCGCTGTCCCCTGTGCACCCCTCCCTCCGAGCAGGACCTCTGCAAGCCCGGGTGGCAGCAGAAAGCAGCCGTGCGCGGGGAGCTGTGCCTGCCCGGTGCCCGGCAGAGATGCTCGGGCAGCCCCTGAGAGCAGACTCGCTCCTTGACAGTGTCCGAGCGGATAACTGCTGCCCGCTAACAGAGCCGGTTAGCGCAGCTGCAGCCCTGCACAGATGCAGCTACACTGGTGCTGGTTCCAGGGCTGCACACATCACCGCCAGCCGCCCTGTCCCCGCACATCCCTTATCTTGTAAAGCACCCAACTATTGCTCAGCGAGCCCCTGCGAGCCAGAGCGGCTCCCCTGCTGTCCGACCCAACCAAACCGTGGTTGGTCTCCTGTGCTCTCTGTGCTCGATCAAGTGCAGCAAATTCCCCGGACCGTTTTCTGCAGGGCTCCTCTCAGCGGCTGTGTCAGCCCCTGCCCGCACGCTGCCTGGCAAACGGCGCCTTCAAACCTCGAGCCTGGGAGCCGCCTGCGAGCTGCGCGTGTCCCCCCGCGCCGCTCCGTCTCGCACGTCCCCAAGGTGAGCCCGGCTGTGACTGGCACCCTATGGAAATACATGCTGCTTATGAGCGCGATCTAAAAGTGTTTTCTTATGCACACACAGAACTGGCATTTTGCTAGATTTAGGGAAGTAAGCAAGACGTATTTGTCTGCGGAGGCTTTGCACCTTCGGCAATTATGTCTGCAGTCTGGAAAACAACAGCAGCAGGGTTGCAGCGGGGAAGGAAAAAAATTCTATCATGTCAGAATAATGAGATCTGTGATTTCAGCACTTACTGGGTCAGAGTCACACACAGTGTGTTATCTGTAATGCTTTCCTCTGACATTCAGGGAAATTGCATTTATGCAGAGGACACGAGGCACTGAAGCACGGGACTTCGCCGGCCCCCAGCCCGGGGGTGCTCTGCCCGGGCTGCGCCAGCCCCGCTGCCCCAGGCTCCCACCCGCGGGGTGCGGGCAGGGGAGCTGCAGGCGCGCACCCCCCGGCTCGGCTGCTTACAGCCCTTAACGAGACACGACGGACTGCTCTCTGCAACTGCAGCCCAGGGGCGCCCGGGAAGTTTGGGGTCTGTCTTCTGCACAGGCCTTCGGGGGCTGCGGGAGGGGGGCACTGTCTGTGCACCTCTTGTATCGGTTTGGGCCTTGCCGATGACACAATCTCCCTCCCCTCGTTAGGGTGTCTCGGATGAGTTTCAGATCTAAACCCTTGGGGCTGGTGGCAGGGAGAGATGGATTATCCCATTTTCTCCCATGGCTTCACACTCAACCCTGCTGTGGGGCAGCAGGGGCGCAGAAGGACGAGGTGGGGGCACTGGGGACGACATCTCCCCACACACGGGCCTGCTGTCAGTCCCGGCTAAGCGGCGCGCGGCTGAGCGCAGGGGTAATGGCCCGAGAAGGCCCGGCTCAGCCCGGCTCCGGGCGTCAGCAGCTCCCGGCTCCCCTGGCACCCGAGGAGCAGGGGGATGTGCCACCGAAGCCACCGCTGCCACGCCGTGAGCTTTGGCCAAGAGAGGGGCACTGTGGTGCTGGTCCTCCCTCAAGGACAAGGGGCCCGCGGCAGGTTAGCATGGCTAAGCTCACCAAAAAAAGCGTAAGGTGGAGTGGAGAAACTGGGGCCGGTTTCTCAAGGAGACAAAACAGCGTTCTCATAATCTGGAAAATGCTCCTTGGGCAGTTTTTGAGTTTTTGAGAAGCGATTTAAATCCGGAGTAATTCCTTTTCCTTCCTCTCCCGTTAGAAACCCAAAGTACCGAAACTCAAAACATTTTGTTTTACCCATTAAATTCCTTGTGTTTCCACCAAAAACAGCTTGTTTTCCAGCACAAATATATTTTTCCAATGAAAATCTGTTTTCTGATAAAGAACAACCGACTTTCTGAAGCAGAAACGAGCCGAGCAGCTGCCACGAGGGAGCACTGCCCCGGCCACGCTCGAGCACCGTCAGACGGGGTTCAGGCTCCAGCACTGCTCTCACAGCCTCCAGCACTGGCCAAAAAGTCAATCAGAAATTCTTTTCCAGAAAGGACATCGCTTTGTGCTAATGATCTGAGCCCTCAGACGATATGAGGCCTTGCACTAGGAGCTGCAGGATAATTAACAGTGGCATGGGCTTTTTGCTCCTTAATTCTCCTTCATGCTTCTCATCATCCAGGGGTTTTATTCCAGCTTTTGCTTTTTGTCCGTCCTGTCCCCCCCCTTCTTTCTCTCTTTCCAGTGGAGGAAGAAAACCATACATAGATTTAAAAGATCTTGTTTTCCAGCTGTTAAAGACAGTTTGAAATACAGCCTGTGCCAATACCCGGGATCAAACCTCCCACTGTGGGAGAGGCCGTTCCAGCCCAAGGCCAGATCTGAGTTTTGCCAACAGCTCCTACATTTACAGTTTTCCTTGAGGGCTTGCATTACAGGCCACAGAGCTCTCACAGTCAGGATCTGGAGTTTGTCTTGGACCTGGTCTGCAAAAGCATGGGGCTGCCTCTGCCGGCCATTTCTGGACAGTTCCTGCGAGAAACGTGGAGAAGGGAGAAGGAAGAGGAGGAGGAGGAACAGGGGAGCTCCCCTTCATCCCCCTTCTCCCAGGAGCCTCCCAGGAGGGGCAGCCAGGAGACCCGCAGGGAAGGACCCCGCGGGCAGGATTGCCCAGCTGCGGTGGATGCCGTCAGCGTCCCACCTCGGCCCCGTGCTGGAACGGCTGCTTCGCTTTCCAAGTCGAAGGCGCGAGCCCTGCTGGCAGCCCGCAGCACGCAGAGCCTGCCCTACCCTCACTGACCGCAGGGGTCTTCCTCCAGCCACGGCCTCGGCCCGGGGGGAGCAGGGCAGTGGGACTGCTCCCGAAGCCCCCCCTGGTCGGCTCGGTGGGCTCTAGGAGCTGAACAGACAGCGGTTTCCCACCGCGACCAAGAGCAAGCCCCCGCGGCTGCTTTTTTACAACGATGGAATCGACTAACAGTGATATAAAATGCTCTCGTTCGTCCGGCTGCTGATCTTTTGGGCAATTATTTGGAAGTAATGAAAGTGAATGCATGACATTTAAAAAAAGAAACTCCGCTGTCAGCAGGAAAGCTGCCACATTCCTCCTGCACCTCGGAGAATACGCTTAGCTTGAAATAATGTTCATTTTAGCAGAGTTGTAAATTACAAGTGTGTTAGGGTCTTGTGGGATTTATTACCATTTGGAAAGAGGTTATAGGCCTTGCGCTGTTGCTGCTGCATCTGGTGCATGCTACAGAGCAACCACAGAGCAAAATTTGGAGGCAAAAGAAAGCACCTTTTATAGCTCATCTCTGGTGGCTTGTATTGCTAACATTACACATGCACACACACACCAACTTCAGCAGTAAAGAGGAAGGATTTCAAAATCCGTTTTCCCAGTTGCTCGCTGTAATCGATCCAGCATTATTAACGCCGACGACAAAACCTCGCTGGGCGCCGCTGCACGGAGCGCGGCCGCCGGCCCCTGACCCGCGGGCTGCTGGCCGCAGGGAGCGGCGCGAAAGCTGCGCCCGGGCGCGGGGCTGCAGCCCCCCTCTGGGACGGCTGTTTAATTTTCTCAGGTTTATGTTCTTTTTTTCATTGCAGGTGTTTCATAAAAATGCAGCCATGGACCTGGCAGGAAGCAATAAGCTTGAGCTTCCTCTGCATGAACCAAAGGGATTTCTTCCTCCCTTCTGGCAAGGCTGGGGTTCTGCTAATGTAAGATTAATGCTCTTCAATCCTGACCCTGCTGTCTTCAGTCTGTAAATGCTGAAGGGTCACCTTTAGTCCATGCCATTAGTGATTAATTAATCTCAGTGTTTATTTGATCCATCCCTCTCAGTGAGAATTTCTGCACCAACGCTGTTTTGATTCCTTTCGCTCCCTCCCTCTCACGTGCTGCTCCCCATCAGAGCTCAGCAATGCCCCTTTGGTGCCCCGAAGGAAGCAGGACTCGCTGCCCCGGCTCGCTGCTGCACGGCCTCCGAAACGTGCCGGGAGCAGGCGAGTCCCGGGCATGCAGTGTGCCCGTCCCCCGAGAGCAGGCACTGGGCTGGGGACCCAGCAGGGCAGCTGGGGAAGCGTCCGAGCACGGTGGCTCCGAAGAACCACAGAGTCGTAGAAGGGTTTGGGTTGGAAGGGACCTTTGGGTTGGAAGGGACCTTAAGGCCCACCCGATTCCACGGGCCGTGAGGTGCCGCAGGATGGCTGCCGCCATCCCGCACAGCACAGAGCCGGGGGAGCCAGGGCGGGGGGCTTGGCCCCACGGGGCATCGATCTCCAGGAGAGCTTCAGCTCCTGGTCCCGCTCCAGCTCACCAATGGTTTCCCAGTCCAGGGAGGGGATTTTCTTAGATCGTGAGCTCTCCCCCCGCATCTGTTTATCTCCATGAATCCCATTAATCATGTTCTGTGCCTGGACAGCTTATAACACCACATCCATCCTCTAAGAGCTGTTATCGTACACCCTGAAGATCTGTCAGATAAATAGCCAGGTCAGCTGCAGCTGTTCCAATATCCTGAAGAAATCAGATTTATCATTTCAGATTAAAAAAAACCCACACACGCACATGCACCAGAGCCCCCCCAACCCACCAGCAGGCTGGCTGGGAAGCTGTGTTTCTTGGCCCTCCGCGAGTCCTGCTGCTGCTGCCTTCCATCTGCAGCCCTGTGATAAATGGCTGCAGGGTGCCAGGTACAGTTCAATGTTGAAAAATCCCAATATGTGACTTAGGCATCTCCTCGCAAGTCATTAATCTAAGAGGAGGCCGGTGCCAGGACAAGGCTCTCCCTCACTCCATCGTCAGCTGGACCTGCTCGGCACAGCCGCTGCCAGAGGCAGGGGAGGAGGGAAGGGAAGGCCCCAGCCATTTTCCACTCGCAGGAGAAGTGCTCTGCAGGCCATTAACCCTCTCCGCAGCCCAGAACCATGCCCTGGAGCCCCGGCCAGGTCGCACGCGGCCTTGTGTGTGCCTTGTGTCAGGCCTCCGTGGCAGGCCCCGCTCTGGCGGGAGCGCTCCACAGGACGTGCCGCTCCTCGCGTGCCTGCCGCGGGTGGATCCGCGCAGCCGGGGAGTGCCCCGAGCCCGCCTCCAGCGAGTCACCGCAGCGTGGTGGCCCGGGGCCCCAGGGACCGGCCAGGCGCGGGCGATGCTCCGGCTCTCGCCGGCGGCCCCGTCCTCGCTCTCGCTGGGGAGCCCAGCATCCTGCCAAGGTGCCTCTCCTCCCCTCCGCACCAGTCACATCCCGAGCCGCGTGCCTGGTGCCAAATTGAGTTGTAGCCGTGAATTATTTAGAAGCATCAGTGGAATATTGTTGTATCAGTAACGCAGACTATCAGTTTGTGGCCTTGGGGCTGCCTCAGTTACACACTCCATCACTATTTTCTCTCATGAATAATGTAGGAGCGGAATTACTCCGCATGTAGAGAATTCATACCCTGAGAAAACAAGGTTGCTCCAAAATTAATTTTCCGTACTAAAAGAGCGACAGAAAATCAATTAATCGCATATTATTCTATACGGAGACAGAGTAAGGGAAACAGCGAAAATGGCTGTAGCTATACATCAGCAAATGCTGTATTGGCAGAGTGCTTTGCAGGGATGTGAGTTACAGCCAGCTACAAAGAAGGTAAATATATTCCGCCCCAGAGAGCCCTCGAACACCAGTCTGGAGCTCACGGCAGAGCCAGCTGGGCGCTCCCGCTCCCCGCCGCTGCTTTGCGTGTCCGAGCGCGGCTCGGCGGAGCCCAGCAGCGTGCGCCTGCTCCCAGCTTCTTCCTTTGTCCTGCCGCTAGCGGGCTCAGGCTCCCACCGAGGGAGCCCCTCGTCAGCCGAGGGCTTCCCAGAGGTGCCCGGCCCTGGAGGAGGAGGCAGCCCCGCCGCCGCGCAGGTATGCATACCGACGCTCGCCTCTCCAGGAGCGCGGGGTGACCGTGGCTGGAGTTCGGAGATCCCATCGGAATAAAGCCCCTGCTCCTGCGCACAGCTCCCGGCTCGGGAGGCGGGGAGGTCTCGAGGTCAAAGCTGTGGAGTCCGGCTCCGCTCCTGCCTCCAGTGCTGACCTGCCACGCTGCTCTCGGGAACAGTGCTTCATTTCTATCCGTTTAATACAAACAGTAACCAGCCATTCTAGAAGGGAGCTGAGGAACTTAATTAATATTTAAAATCACTTTGAGTCTCACAGCAAAGCAAAGCATCGTACTCTCCGAAGATCTCAAGTGTTTCTCAAGAGGAGCGAATGCTGCGGAGCTGAGCTAGAGCCAGAGCCAGGCAGCCAGGGGCAGCGCAGGAGCAGGGGCAGCGCAGGAGCAGGGGCAGGGGCATTTCCCCCTCCTGCTGGCACAGCCAGGGCTGGGTCCTGCCGCCCCACAGCACCCCACGGACGAGGAGCTTGCTCCCACCAGCTGCATGGAAGCTGCTCCACTGGGTTTGGCCGATTCCTTCTCTTCAACACCCACAAAAGACTCCACGAGCACGTGGCCACAGGTCAGCTACAGAAACACCTAAGGAAAGGCTGTAATGATACCGTGACCTGTATCTGTTCCACTGCCTAGTCAGTTTTGATTAATAACATTCATTGGTTTAACAAATGGTATCATAATTAAGGGATGGGAAATTATGAGGCTGACCTCAAAAGCACTCAAAACATCAACAGCATCTTCAGGAATAAAACTCAAAAATAAGCTAATCCAACTATTTTTTATTGCAGCAAATTATTTTCCCTGAGTACCCAATTCTTTTGTCATCTCCTAGAACAGGTAAGTTTTAAGGGTCAACACGCAGCGCAGATCATTCTTCCAGCAAAGAAAGCAGCAGCTTTCAAAGCGTTCACAACAACAACAACTGCAACAGCAATGGCATTTACAGGTTCCAGTGCAGGAGTTATTAACCAGTACGTTTTCTGGACTGAATTTACAGGGATTTTTTTTTTTAGTACTATCAACAGCAAAATTTGAAGAAGCAATCTCTGCACCTCTACCAACACGACCTTTGAGTTTTCACCCACTCTGGATGAGACTGAACATCACGGCGGGAGCGGGTGGCCATCAGCACATAAGAGAAGCAGCTGGGTGACACCTAGATCTGACATGGGAACAGCCTCCTCTCCTCTTCTCTCACTAAAAGGGAGGGCAGGGTTTTCTCTCCCCTTCTCCAAATCCAAAATATCATCAAGGATAGAAATAAAACAATGTATTTTGTGCTTCAGCCCAGCTACCATACCGTTGGGCCTTGGTGTTCACCACAACCCACATCTCTACCCCTCCAAGCAGTGTTTTTTTCTACTCTGGGGGACAAAAAAAGGCTTACCATCTTCAAGCATAGGTGTTCACACAGGTGTAAGTGTGCGTGCGTGCATGTTCACGCTCACAGGCACTACCAGGAGACATTAACGTAGGAGTTTACTCCGTGTGCGCTGCACGGAGGAGCGGGAGGTGTGCATACGCGCCCACGTGTGCACGAATTACCAGCGACAAGCGACACCGAGCACCTGCAAAGGCCTCTCCGAGCCCCCTTCATGCTCACAAGCCCCTCGCCCCTTGCTCCCTCCGTGAATGATTTACCTTCTGCTCCGTACAGGCACAAAGTTTCCCTGCGCGCGGGCAAGCGGAGAGCAGCTCCGTGGGTATGGAAGTGTTTAAGAAGTGTCTGCAAGTCCCCCCCGCCGGAGCAGACATGAAAGGGAAGATGCTGTGTGTGATTTATTGCGTGCTGAGCAATTTGACAGTCATACTGTTTGCAACCACTGTCCTCTGGCTTCGTCCCGGCGAGGGGATGGCTCAGATTAATGCTGCGGGGGAGGAGGAGATTTATGGTGCTACAAAGGCAGCCGCTGCCTCGGCCGCAGCTGCCCGCGCCCCAGCCCCCCGCCAGATGTGCGGCAGGGGAAGAGCTGCTCCAGAGGGTGCACGCGGATCCCAAGCCCTCTACTCCGCAGATGTTTACCGACTTACAAATTCAGACTTTCCAGCAGCTTTTCAAGCCCCCTCCCTGCCACCAGCCCTGCCTCGCAGCCCTCCCCGGGACGTTTGCCCCCCGAGGACGCGGCTCTCAGGGCTGGACCTCACCCTCGAGCAGCGTCGCCCACCTGCTTCGTTGTCCCTTATTTACCTCGAGCAAACCTTCCCGCCCCAGGCATCCCGGCGGACTCAGCTCCCCGTGCTCCTCTTCCCCCAAACCAGACAGCCCTTAACATCATGGGAAACAAAGGGAAGCGTCTTTCTGCTGTTGCCTTCTTTGGCTTTTGGGACTCATAAGTTCCCTTCAAGCGTGAAGGATGGAAACTTCCTCGCACACAGAGAAAAGAGTTCAGCTTTTTATGCAATAGCAGGACTCCAGGAGCCGGGATTTCTAATGAGGACAATGTTCCTGAAGTCTGCTTTGTGAGAACTGGCTGCCCCGTGTCCAGCAGCGACCCTCCAGCTCACTGCAGCTGCTCCGGGAGCTCCGTGACATGCTCAGTCCAAGAGTGGCCTTTGCTGGAGACCCAAAACACCACTTTGTCACTGTTCCTCCAGTATTAATATAGACACTTTGAACACTGGATTATTCTGTCCACCCCCTTTAGACTAAATCTGCCTTGGAAAACAAATGACCCTATTGGGCTCAAAATGCTCCCGCAGCTGACTCCATAATGAGCTGTTTATTATAGTTCCCATAAGTGAAATCCATTAAGTCTGACAGAAACGCAGCTAAAGTTTACATTCAGCATCCGTTTGAGGGGAGTTCTGGGCCTGAATTGAATTTGCCCCTTCCCTCCTCCACCCCAGCAAAGCTATACACGATACTTAAATGAATTTTCCATCATTATTTTCCAGAAGAATAATGCTGAACTTCACTCAGCCCTGGATGATTTGGCAAGTTGTCCAACTTGCCTGCTATGAGTCAAAATTTTCTCCCTTCCAGTGTCAGTTTTCAGTCTTGAAAACTTGAAAGGAAGAAAGGTGGCTTAGGGATGACATTGTTCTTTAAATCTTAGTCAGAAGCAAGCAATTTGACTTTTTTTTAAGCGCCCTTTCAAGATTAATATTGGTGCAATGGTGTTACTATTATAGCTGGCTGAAAAATGGAGTTTCCATTGTATAAGAAGTTCTGAGGTTTCTCATAAGAATAATTGTCCCAAATTTAGACAGAAAGCCAGTGTCTGTTACTACGTTATAACCGAAACAATCTTTTTTTCTGGTGTATCAATTATAATATGACCTTAATACAGAACAGGAAAGTCAAAATGAAAGACTCAGGGATTTTAAAAGCAAAATGTTTTCATAGTTCTTAAGAAACAGTTAAAACCTACATGTTAGCATGGAACATTTTTATGCACTGAATCATCGGTTTTCAACAGAAAAGCATTCCAGGTACATCCTTTTAATCAGGTTTCATTATTGCTTGCAAGCACCGCCTAATGAACCACAGGGCTGTCGGTGTTTTCCAACTCTTGACAGCAGTGAGGAAAAAGGGAATTGCGAGGAACAGAAAAAGGTATGAACAGGAGCAGCGGAGAACAGCAGAGAACAGGCAGGATGGAAGGGGCGATAGGGCTGGGAGCTAAAATCCCCGAACCGACAGCAGAACTCCCCTCGGCTGTAGCAGCGCCGAGGGCAGGCGGCCTGACCGCGGGCTGCCGAGCGGGCAGTGCCCTGGCCTTGGGAAGGTTCCCAAAGGCCCGTGAGCGCTCCAGCATCTGCAGGAGAAGCAGCTGCTGCTCCCTTCCCCGCTGCAGAAGAGGTGTGGACGCGATGAGAGCGTCACCCCGCTTCCCCCACGGAAGGGAGAGGAGCCTTTCATTCTCCGAATGGCTCTGCAGTCTGGAAATCGCAGCGATTATACAAACTGGGCCATGAGTGGCTGACTGACCTTGGGAAAAGTACTTCATACCTCTGCAGATTGTAATCAGGTAATATCTGTGAAGTGCTCTGAAGTCTTTGGACAGAGAATGCTGTAAGATGATCCCAAAGGCAATAAAAAAGGGAGAGCTGCTGTCCAGCAATACACAGAACTGTATCCTTGAAATTACATTTCCTTCCTCCCCTCTCCTCCTCCTCCAAACGTGGCACCCATTTGTCAAGTCTGGACAGATAATCCAGAGGTGCGTGCGTCTGCTTTATCACCGGGAATGTCTGTATCACACGAGCACTGGGTGCTGTATAGATTTCAATTAACGTAGATAAACCCAAAGGATGTTTGATGGTCATATTTTGTAAATCTAGCAAGAAAAAAATAATTTCTGTACAGTTGTGTGTGGTATGCATGCAAGCAGGAGGGACCGTCTGCATTAGCATATAAATGCATTTAAAGTGAGACAAATACTGGTGGTTTTGGCAAGCTGGATACCTCTGGAATCACAAATGTAAACTGTTTAGAAAAGGAAACATTTCTGTTTAAATGTAAGGAAAAGGCGGCTTTGGAAGGTAAACATCCTCCCAGAGAAGTAATCACTTTCGGAACTCGTGCTGCGCGTTTGCGCGCCGGGAAGGTGGGCGTGCGAGCTGGGGGCGGCACCTCGAGCCCCCCTGGCTGAGCCGCGGCGCCGCGGGAAGGCTCGCACGGCACGGCACGGCACGGCACAGGCAGCTTGTGGGCACGCGGGCTGCCAGAGCAGCAGGACCTGCAGACGGACGCACGCACAGCTGCGCCAAGGCGCGCGCGCTTACTGAATGCGGGTTGATCGGTATAAAGTCTCGTTTCAGATGGGGGAGATTACTTTGGGTTGTAAACTCCTCAAGGGTTGGGCCGCCTCTCTGGTATGTGCTGGTACAACTCCCGCTGCCCAGGGCTTGCCAACTCCCAGCACAGCAGAAACGATGCTAGCAATAAGGGGGTTTCAGAAGCTGAGTGAGCAGTGACCCAAACTTCTCTCTCCGCTTAGAAAATGTTGATGGAGAACTGGGCCTATTCTGTAAGTCAGGTTACCTATTTAAAGCCACACACTACTTGGCTTCATAACATGCTTATGCGCACAAAATAATATCTGTACGAAAAGAATCACAGCACAGCCCTAGCGAGGCCCCAGGTCCGCACGTGAGCTCCTCGCATGCACTTCGAGCGCTGCCAGTCGCGATGGAAGCCCAGCTTTGCTAACACGCCAAGGAGATGAACAGGCACAGATTGTCCACTCACGCACGACCCCGGTGCAATAGCAGCAACTTTGTCCAAATAGTCAAGATTTTGTCTGTTCATCACCAGGGTTTGTTTTGGAAACAGCTGTTAGTCTGTGCGGTAAAACATAAGATGGAAAGTGTCACAGGAATGTGGTTGTCATGTGAAACCTTTCCTAGGAATGGCAAGGAGATTTATATTTTGCATTTGCTCTTAATTTGATGCATATGGCTGTAGATGCCTGAGATCGGGGAATGGCACTCGCGGCCAGAACGCATTTTTCAGGGGATGGCTCGCGGCCTGATACAGGAGGAGAGCGCCCTGCAGCCGCAGCGCCCACCGCGAGCCCGCGCGGGTCCCCACCGCACCTCTTCAGCCCCCCGCTGCCCCTCGGGGCCAGGCCCCGGGCTCTTCCCCCCCGTGCCGCCTCTTGGCACCCAGATGCTTGCCCCGCGCGGGTCTGCGACCCTGGGACGTGCACCCCCGTTGAGGGATGTCCCCCTCGCTCTGGCTCCCGAGAGACAGGGAGCGCATCTCAGCCGCGGTGCTCCCGCCCGCTCAGCGCTGGTCACCGCTTCTTTAGCAGCATTTTTTAAAACTATTTTCTAACTATTCCATGACCTGGTTTGGCCAGGGGTGCGATTAGCAGGCAGGCTATGTGGGATTATGAGTTTAAATGCTTTTCCTTCCCTCCCTGCTTTGCTTTTGGGAAAAAACAAGCAAAACAAACACAAACAAAACCAAACCAGATGTGGCCTGTACGCTGAAAACGGAGAGTGCTCCGCTGCTTGGGGGGAATCTCGCAAGTGGCCGTGGAGATAAACAAGGCTGGACTTGTAAAATGGAGGCTGGGGTTCTGTGGGGCAGTGAAGAAGGGTGAGAAGAGGATCTCATCTTCAAAGAATTAGAGAAATGTGATGCAATTCCTTCAAAAGAAAGGGGGAGAGAGAAGGAGAGCAATGCAGGGAATGCCACAAAAGTCATGTAGGCAAGAGTCTGCAGCTGGCTGAGTTTGAAAACAAATGATTTTAATCAGCTGCTATTCAACCACTGTCAGTTCTGATTTACTGTGTTCAGCCAATTAAGGTTTGGGGGAGGTTCAGGGGTTAGGAGGTGAGAAACAAAAGCATGTTGTGGGAGGAGAGGAACACCGAAACAAGAACAGAACGGGGCTCTCCGAGCCCTTCCCCAGGACAAACCACTGGTGCCGTATCAGACTCCAGCGCGCAGCCTGGCAAAGGATTCCTCTTTCCATGCAAAAGGAGCCCGTGCTCCTTTGCTCATGTCTTCAGCAGAGGCATCCAGCCAGGGCCAGAATTAGCAATATGTAAGTGTTAGGAATGTCTGCTCTCAGGGGAACCCACGTGCAGCACCAGACAGGTGGCAGCGCATCGTTCGTGGACACGCGGGCACCACCAGCGCCAGTCGAGATGGTTCCCCCCAGCAACATGTCTTTAAACTCTGCCACCCTCATGCAAAGCAGATTACTTCCATAATCTAAAAATGACAACATGACTTGAGGTATCTTCCCCCCTTCTGGATCATGACTAATGGATTCAACGCAAACAGTTCCGGTAGGGCTGTGATATGAGCTTTCCACAATTAATTAGTGCAGCTAAGTACCAAGCAATGAAGAAAATTAAAAAGAAAAACCATCTTCCCCTGTACAGAGATATCTGGGTATTTGCACAACTACCACCTTAGTGGCAGATAATAGTCTGCAGTCTTTGATCCTCTAATAACTCTCAGAACTATTAGTAGTGTAAAAACGCTCCCAGGCTTTGGCTCGCGGCGCTGCCTACTCCGAGGATATGGCATGCAGAACAAACCTCTCCCTGCGTCCCGTAGATTACGGTCGGTAGGTCCTGTTTACCCTGAGATCTATAGTTTCACTCATACCAGAATCGTGTCACCGTGCTGTCTTTGTTCCTCCTATTTAGCACTTTGATTTGTGCAGCTCTGCTAAGAATCTCCCTTGCAGCTTGTTGACTTATCACTCATCCCCGTGAGTTCCCATTCTCTCTTCTCCTGACAGCTTTGCCTAATGTACTTATTCATTCAATTTAAATAAATCGAACACGGGCCTATGACAGCCGATAAGTGAGTCACACAAGAACAAACAGAAAGGAAGCACTGCAAATAGTCAAATGTCAAGTAGGAATGGAAAACTGTCCCTACAGCTTCAGCGAACCTTAGATGTCTAATATTTATGGCCAATTGATGTCATTAGAAAGTAAATAAGCCCTCTTATGCTGCATTACAAAAGATTAACTGCAAGCAATGGAGTTTAAATAGCACAGATAAGTGCAGATGGAAATAAACCTGTTTAAGGCTGGAAATATTTGCTGAACCTCCTTGCTGCTTTTAAGATAATTGATCTCTGTATATCTGTATTGAATCTCACCATAAAAGCTTTGAAACGTCTTCTGGCAAAGCCGAGCTCACTTGTGACTCAACCTCGCCTTATCTCTCCAGACTGCAGAGGATTTTTTCATTCCTCAGCACACTGGGTGGGGAGCACACGGCCAGTGTCAGCACACTTCCACCCCGACATGCGCCGGGCCGGGGCCATGCACCCTCCCCTGGAGAACCAGCTCCGGCTTTAGCCCTCGCCCAGCCCGGTTCAGACCCGCAGAACAGCCCCTCTGAGCGAGCGTGAGCGTCTCCGCCTCGCTGCAACCCGCCCAGCTTCAAAGGATGTCAGAAAAATAAATAGTCTTTCAGGTTATTGAAGTGTGCTCCAGCTGAGGATCTTTGGAAACAACCCTGCACGACAGATATTAATGAGTTACATTTTGCTGATAAGGAAAGTGAGTGAGAGAGGAAGGAGTGATTTACTCGGGAGTTTTGCTTTGCAGTGCCCACGCCAATCTCCGGAGCACGCTCCCTTCCAGGGCGATGCTCATTCCAAGCCGAAACGCGCCGGCGGAGGGCTCGGTGTCACCGTGCCAAGATGCGCCCGCCGGCAGGGAGGGCTCCGGGCTCTGCCGCTGCAGGGGGCTCACGTGCCCGCGGGGAGGCCCGGCAGCGCCGAGCACAGCTGTGCCTCTGCCCACAGCCGCTGTGCATGCCGTGCCCGTGCGAGGCCGAGGTTGAGAGAGGGAGGACACGTGGCCAAGACCATAAGTCAAGCACTGAAGACAACTGCAAGACCCCACCCCTGAGGTCCCCGTGCCCTCCACGGCTGCCCGCCAGGCACCATCTGCAGCTGGACTCCGCGCCAAGTCGGCGCTGCACCACTTCTCCACTGCAGAAACATTTATTTGATCCTACAACATTGCTTTCAAGATGATTAATCTTTGCCCGGCTGTGTGTTTAGGCTCTCCATAAAGGCAGGTGCATGTGTTCATGTGCTGCTGCTGTCAGGGCTGTTAATGTAAGCGTCTGTTTTACAGCCCAATTGACAGCCGTATTGTTCTGGCAGGGTTACAGCTCTGACATGTGGAATCAATCTTTTTAACCTGTCAATTAATCAGTGGGCAGCTGTCAGCCCAGCTGAAAGGCCTGAAGGACAGTGCCCTTTCAATGGATTATACTGGATGCTCAGTGGAGTAAAATTGAACGCTTCAGTTTCGAGAAACTCTCCCTGCATTCAGAGCGATGCTCAACCGTGCTTTTACTGCGGGAAACACACACCGGGCCTGGAACCAGGCGGAGGATGGCAGCTCGACACCCTGCCTGTGCCTAATAGCTGGCAAGAGACCTCTCTGAAACAACCCTGGCACGGCGAAACAGCTCCCTGCCTCCTCCGAGGGCACGGCGGGTGGGGAAGGTCCGCCAGGCACCAAGGCGCTTCCGAGGGGCACCGCGGGGAGCAGGCGGATCCCATGCCCGGGACGCAGCAGCCCGGCTCCTGCCTGCAGCCCAGACTGCGTCCTGAGCCCGGGGCAAGCCCCCGGGGCTCACCTACGCGAGCGCGTTTTCCTGGAGTAAGCGGCTCTGCCATCGCAACCATGGACCCCCGTGCCATGCGGCCCCGTGCCATGCGGCTGGCCCCGAACAGTGGGAGCTGCTCCAGGTAATTTCCTTCAGGGGTTGGCCTCCCCCACCACTTCCTTGCTATTTCCAAGGATTTTTCCATACTAATGGATAAAAAGAGTATTTGAGGGAACCAACACTGGTTTGTAACACCATCTCCCTTTTCTTTAAACAAATTGGGATTCTCTCCATCACCTTTGGAGCAGATGCTGGAAGCTGGACAGAAAATATCCTCCCAAAGAGACTCGGAGTGGCCAAGGTCCCCTGGCAGCAAGCAGCTCAGAGAGGAAACAAAAGCATAACCTTGAAAATAGCTGCATTTCCCCAGTCCCTTCAGCCTAATGTACTGTGGTGCTAGTTGAGCGGCCACTAATTTGATTCATATGAGAAGCTTGACCTTATTCCACCAAGTGTTTTCCAGCCTGGATTTCTCTAACTGCTTGTTTATAGAGAGTATATGGAGCATTTTATGTTTTTTCAGCTGTTTAGGAACTTATTTTTTAAGGCAGTCCCAAGAGAGCAGGGTACAAGTCCCAGCCTCCCGCTGCCCTCCCAGCCCTCGGGGTGCCCAAGCCACCTTCCCTTTTCTGGTGCTGGGAGAGGAGAAAGGGTAATTTATTTGGTGGCCGCATCATTACGTGGAGGTGACTCCCAGTGCTATTATCTTTGTTTAGCACAAGCAGGGAGCAGTTAGCGCTCTCCAGGTCATCTATCTTAGGATCAAAAAGCTATGGAGACACAGAAAAGCTCTTCTCAAACCTTAATCTCTCAGCACCATCATTTTCTCAGCCGAGGATGGGCAGGGGCCTGGGTGCCAATGCCTTTCGTGATGATTTTAGATGATTGATCTTTCTAAACTGCTTTTTCCTTGCTTGCCACACAGCCACGGATAGATTAAACATTTATAGATTATCCCTGTGTCAGATGGCTTTGGACAATTAGTCACACGCTAAGGAGTACTCCCAGGGTTTGCAGCAAGGGGAAGACATTAAGGTAATCAGGAGTTTGCAGGTCTAGATGCCAATCAAGCAACAATGGATGGCAAATTGTAAGGTGGGAGACAGGCACTGACCATTTGTATAAAATGCCAGTGATAATTTGCTGCAGGGTCCTGGGGAAACCTGCACAGAAAGCAGTTTGAGGTTGTCAGGACTTTGACAAAAGCACAATAGCACCTTCGGAGGAAAGTTGGATGCCAATGAGCTGCACGGAGCATGAAAGCAGGCTGCGCAGGGGAGGAGGTGTGCAATGAGAACAGGTCTAGAGACAAACCTCAGGAGGGCACTGGCTCCCGGACCCCTCTGAACAGCCTCCCATTTTCCCTTGATTTATTCTCGCATTGCACTGCAGGAAATAGAGAAATATTATCTCCTGTTTACCACTGCGAGCTGAGATGAAGTACCCTGTCCAAGGTCACAGAGCGAGTCTGCAGCACCGAGTAATGGAACGCGAGCTCCGAGCCCCGCTCCCGCAGCCCGGCCGCCTGCCTCCCGCGCTCGGTGCTGCCCCGCGCCCAGCGCCCGCTCCCACAGCGGGAGCTGTGCCTGGAGAGCTCCTGACGGTCCCGATGGAAGGCACCGAGGAAGAGCAAATAGTAATTGAAGTATTTCCATCTAAGGCCCTGTTATAAAAGGCAGCGAGACTAAGCACCGAATGCCTCCTAATTTGCACCTGACTCTCTTTTAATCAAATTGAGCTTTCAGCCCTAATCCTAAACTGTGCTTTTCAGAAAGGATTGCAGAAAGGTTATTCGCCAGGAGGAGCAGAAGCCCAGAGAAGTCATTAACACTTATTCTTTTGATAGAGGGGAGAGAGGTGACCCCTCCGCAGCCCAGCGCACGCCTGCTCCCTTCCCAAACCCTTGCGCCCCATCCTGGCAGCCCGTCCCCTGCTGCAGTGCTCCCATTTACACCCCGCTTGCCTGGCGGGGGCCGCCAGCAGTGCGCTGCGAGCGGGCAGGAAGGTTCCTGGGGGACTCGGGGTCTGCCCACGGGGGTCCCAGCGCTGGGGGGAGAGCCCGGGCCCCTTGGCTGGCCCCGCAGGGCACCGGGGCGGGCGCGGGCTGCCTTGGTTGAGCCGCACGCGAGGCGAGCCCAGCGTGAGCCTGGCAGGGGACCAAACCCCCTCGGGCTCTGCGAGGGACAGGGGCTGCAGGCGTGGGGGTCTCAGCTCTGCCCTGTGCTTCCTTCTACCCCGAGACTCGCACCCCTGGGTAAAACCCGAACCAACAGCTCTCTCCTGCTGTTACGCTGCTGACTTGGATGGAGCTGTGCCTACAGATAATTTAGATGCCAGACATCCTCATTCCAGCCACAGAAATAGGAGGATTTTAAGGTGAAATTGTCAGATCAAAGTGAGTTTACAGAGCTCCTTTAAACAAATTTTTACAATAATAATTTCTCTGTGCAGTGTCTGCAATAAAAAGACAATAGATTAGATAGCCATAGAGTGAGCCCGCCGTTGTAAATCACTCGCAGGGCCTCGGCGCTGCTTTGCAAGCATCCTGCACTCTGCCTCGCATGGTTTATGGTGTCATCCGAGTCCCAGAATCCCCAGAGTGAATTACAGCCTTGCAGGCAGCGGGTGGCCATCTATTATCCTACATGTAAACAGGTATTCAAATAGCAGCTTCAGAGCCTTCTCCTTGGCATTTAATCATGCCTGTAATCTAACCCCAGTCCTTGCCAAGGTCACAGCTCTGATTGCTCTTTCTCCAGCACTGCAGGTTTCAGCCGGCAGCAGTGACAGCCTCAGACAAGCTGATTGTCCCCCAAATTAACTCTGATGCTCTGTGCAGAATAATTCAGTAGCAACATGTTCTAATCACCAACCTGGAACCTGTCTCCATCCCCACAGCAGTAGGAGCCTCCCGGGAAAGCCGCGGCTGCTCCGAGCTGCGCAGTCTCCGTGGTTAGGACGGGACATCCCCCAGGTCCACTGCGGGCTCTGCTGGCCTGGGACCCTCGGACCTGCCTGGCACAGCAGCCCCAGACCCCGGTCCCGGTCCCTGGCCCTGCCAGCCACGCTCAGCCCTCCGCTTCCTCTGCCTCCAGCTAGAAGGAGCTCTCGGCTTGGACGGCCAGCCCCAGGCCTTCCAAACCACTTTTGCAGAGCAGTGCAATGCCACCCCTGCCAGTACCACGGGCGGTGACCACGGGCACGTCCTGCTTCTCCCCTCATGCCTCAGTTTCTCTCCTAGGCAGGACGACGGAGCTCACAGGTACAGGCAGAGGCAGTCTGTAAAGCGCAATTCCCGGAGCATCACACGACAGCACAGACACAAACACATCCAGATCCTGTCCTGTGCTGAGCTGAAGTCGATGAGATTTGAAGGTGCTCATCAAAGCCTTTTAAAGGATCAGGTCCTTGAAGCGTAATCAATAATCAGTTCTTCCTCCTCCCTGCTTCTCCTTCCCCCATGCCACCTTTCTAAGAAGCGGCTGAGAAATTCCTCAGTCATCGGCCAACTAGCAGGCAGTAAATCTGCAGAATATAAAGATGATTTTCATTTCCATTGGGCTACTCTATTTTTCTCTCTAAATATTTCAGGGGAGCTCAATTCATGGCTTCTCCTTTGGTGTTAAAAGAAAATAATAATAATTTTTTATTTAAAAGGTAGAGAGCAAAGCCCCGAGCACTGGGGCCCTCTGTATTGTGTTTCAAATGGTTCCCAGCTTCATTACTAGCTCTAAGCAAGTTCTGTATACATCACCTAGTTTAATTCAGCAATATCATCAGTGTCAATGGGCATCCAGCGGCTGCCGGCTATTGGTCATCTGGACCTGACACAAACTCAATAAATACTCCATAACCCCTGACAGCCGCTAGCAGATTAGCCCGAAATGAACGATTGCACAACCAACACCTGCTGAACCAAATCACCGCGGTGACTGATGGGCCTGTACTGAGCTCTGACCACAAGTGAGATCAGGGGAAGAATGATTTTATACTTTAAGAAAAGAATTAGAGATGGTGGCTGGAGTGATTGGAAAACCTTCATGAGGCTTCTCACTCCTTCCTGCCTCCCCCTGCCATGCCGAAAGCCATCAGCGCTCAGACTGTGGCTTGCTCCACGCTGCGAGCTGACCACATGATTTCAACAACAGCAGCAGTTTTTATTATTCTATACATTATTTATGTTACCATCAGCAGCTTTATTTCATGTCCGAGCACATTATTGCTATAAATTATTGTTTTAAACTCTTTGGTGAGACTTTAACCACTGTTTAAAAATAAGCGCTTATTTAAAGGTAGCATTTTGCAAACGGCTTCAAGAGCTGTAGGTGAGCCAGACTGCGAGCCTCCACCGCTGCTTTCAGAGACGGCCCGAAGCTCAAACCACAGCACTTAGAGCACCAGCCTTGCTTTCCTTCCAGAGGGCAAGGTTTGGCTCCTGCTCACGCTGCCCTAAGTCACACCTCGACGCAGTCCTAAAGGCTTTGCTGAATCCCAGCCCCAGCCCCTTCCTTGAAGGCTCTCCCGTTAGCGTCTGGATGGATTTTAGTGGAATCGAGGATTTAGGTTAAGCACTTAACAGGGTCCTGGAAATTTGGAGGAGCCAAAACTCCTGTATCTGCTGCTGTCCTGCATTGCTGTTTGCCTCGGGCAAGCACCTTGCAACCAGATTTTTAAAGTTTTCAGCTCCAGGAAAACCACAGGTAACATCTACGTGCAGAAAACGCAGCAAAGAGGAGCTAAGCCAGCACGGCCTGGCCATGGCCAGCTTTGAACTCGTGGTGTCTACTCTTTCAGTGCCTCAGTTTCCCCATAAGCTGGTCAAGATACATTGCTGTCTGCCTGTGATCTTTTTCTCCAAAATTATTTTTTTGTTTTTGGCTTGACTGCTTTCCCCATGTCATCTCAGGAGTCATTTTGCACCAGAAGAAACAATCTGGTGGAGAACCTGGACAGACTCTCAGCCTTCCAATCGTGCAGCAGAGAATCCTGCCTGCCCCCAGCCCTGCAGCTCCTTTGGGTGGGGGGCACCGAGCTCCCCGCTTCCCCCAGGCCCAGCCCTTGGTGCGTGCTTCCCAGTGCCCGGCACAGCGCGGCCCACGCCCGAGATGGGACCTGTGTGTGCTGCAGCAATGCACAGGGAAGGATAATAGCCGGCTTGTTTTATCATGTTCGCTTCTGTCTGCTCAGAATCTGTCATCGTTTTCACTACCCGGAATAGCTGTCACTCCAGTTTTGGCTCTAGGATCCTGTTTTGATTCCAGCCCTTATCGAGTTTATCTAGAATCCTTCTGCTCATTTAAAAGAAAAAAAAAAAAAAAGCACCCAAAAAAATCTCTTATTGAAAGTGCTTTTAGGAGTTTGTCTGAGTCAGATCCCAAAAAGCCCTGCGTGGGTTTGATGCACTCCAGCCTAATTGATGTCCCCAGTTTTGAAGAGCTGTCTAGATTAGGGGCCCGCCGAAGTCTTTCAGAGTAATGTGATTTGCTGGAGAGCCACGGTATAGGTTTGCAAAAACACTGATGCTCCCGCTGCCAGCTTAAATCAGATACCAGCCTGACCTCAGAAAGCAGTGTCTTTTCCTATAAATTTTGGCATCACATTGAGTTACATCATTCGTGCTGCATTATGTGCTGTTACAGGCAAGAAGTCACGCAAGTTAATGTGGCATCTGGCTGGAATTTAAAGGCAAATGCACAAGGCTGCAAAATCCAAACCCACCTTTGCCCTCAGCCACCTGTGGCTGCCCCCCGGCCTTGCCCAGCGGGAAGTTCTGCCCAAAGAGGACAGGGTCGCATTTCTTTGCAGGTAGAAGTTCCCATACTTACATCCGAAAGGCTTTTATTTTTTACACACCATCACCCCCCTTCTTTTTTTTGACAAGGAAGATGAACAGTAATTCTTCATCTTTTGGAGGCAGAAGCCTGCTGACTAGAGCTCCATCTGGGGGCACCATCTGGGGATGCCACCAGGCTCGCAGCGAGCGTGAGCGCACTGCGGGGAGGAGGTGGGCGACGCGGGGAGACCCCACTCTGGTCACCCTCCGGCCACCCGCGCCGGGGCAGGAGGCTCCTCCGGATGGCACCAGGGCTGTGCGAGGACACGCGTGCTTCCCCAGACCCGTTTATTCGCAGCCTCACGCATACGGGGTGCGCGCTCCCGCGTGCCCTTGCACGCCCAGCCAGGCTGCCCTCGATCAGCCGCGTGCCGCTGGAGCAATGGGATGCTCCGGTGTGCCCGGCACCGGAACCGCAGCGGGGTCTTAACTCAAGGCCCCCGTGGCTCCCCCGGTTCGCGGCGATCCAAGGCTGCCCGAGCAGCTCGGGGCAGCCGCCGCTCGCTCCCCTTCGCTTTCCAGCCCACGCTGCTGCTGCCTGGCAGCCCTCGGAGAGAGCGATCGCGGCTCACAAGTGTGCGCTTCTCTCATTCCTGCTTAATTTGCTCCTAGCTGCTTTACAGAGCCCCTCACCAATTAACCAATTAGTAGCTAATTTAATTTGCTCTGTCAGGACTGCAGCCCACGGAGTGCCATGGTGGATGCACGAAGCTCTGCTTGCCAGCCGCCAGCGCTGCTCTAGCCGCTGCGCAGCACGCGGGGCACCTCCAGAACAACGCAACCCAAACCCCAGCCGCTTCCCACCTCCTTCCCCTGAAGGTTCCGAGACAAAACCTCCCTCAGACCCCAGACGAGGCACCTGACTCCCGGGTCGAGCACTTCCCGTGCCCCTTGCCTTGTACCTCAGGGAGATGCTCAAGTACAGACAAGCCACAAGCGTGCGTTACGCAGCAAAACCTGGCCCAGCCCGATCAGGAGGATGGGCATTTCGGGGCTGGTCTGTGTTGTTGGGCTGGTTTTGTTTTCTTTGAGGAAAGCTGGAAGTACCATCTCCTGAGTTTTTCATTTAATCTTGAACAATGATAGAATATCTCATATTGGTATGATACAGTTTTCTGAGTCACTTGCCTATATTTAAATCCAACTTTTAGGCCATGTTAAATGATTGATTTCATTATTTTATACAATTTCTAATAAAAAAATTCATTTTAATATAGGTAAAAAGAAACACTTTGGATTTTTCTTTCTGAGTAACACGGGATAGACAGGTAGAGAGACAGACACACGGATCTGCGTGCAAACCATTTCAAGAATTTCCCAAAAAAGAAGATCAGCTTTCTGTTCTGGCTTGACTCTAACCCAGACCCCAGGGACACGGTACAAATACCGTTCATCTTCGGCAGCAGAGCTCTGCAGCCCCTTCGTGTGAACATCAGGAACCAGACAGGGCTCCCGGCAGAGCCGGAGCAGCTGCTGACTTAGTGCTTCGGATCAGCATCCACTTCCCTCGCCCCGCTGGAAACGCGAGCGTCGGGACTGGGCAGCTGGAGGATGGGATAAGTCCGCAAGACCTGGGAAATCCTCAGCACTACCAGTGCCATTTGCACCAGCGAGACAGAGCGAGGATTATCCCGGGAAGAAGCTCTCGTGCGAGATGCTCCCTGAGCATCCCCGGAACAGGAGCAGCCTCTCCGCCACGCCGCTCCTGGCCCGACAGCCAGCCTTGGCTCGCGCCCGCCGCGGGGACCAGAGCATCGCGGTGAGCAACCGGGACTCGCCGGGGGGCTCGGGCCTCCCTCGCGGGGCTGCTGCCATGGCACGCCGAGATCTCGGAGCAGCGGGAGGGGGAAGAGATGACGGGTGGGGAGGAAACAGACCGGAGTATTATGAAGTACCTGGTGAAAAACTACAAACGCGTGGCTACATTTTCTGTCTACCAGGCTCTGCCTTAAAAGAGTTTTTCACTGTAATTGTAATTGATGTTTTCCTTCGTCCTTGTAAAATGGTTTAGTGGTTTGGAAATGATTTAAAGGAGGAATAAATATGCAAAACCAGAGCAGGTTTCTGTCAGACTGCAACTCCTTTCTCTGCAGATGGACTGCAATGCACCTTGCACAGATCAATAGCTTTCGGGAACAAATAATTTTGTCTAGCTTATGTGACATCCTCACAACACTTCTGATCTAGCACCAACCCAGCCAAAGCACATAAAGTGTTGTAGGTGTTTTGTTAGATCAATCCCAGGCCAGCAGTGTCGCAAACATACAGGGGAGGGCTGGATTATGTCTGCTGGCCTCAAGAACAAAGTTGTATTAATATTGGCTATTATTTTTCAGTTAGTAGAGACAGCTAATGAGCAAGTATGATTATGTACATCCATACTGACTCACGGGTTTCACCTACATGATTTAAAAGCTGGCTGAAAATCCTGCCCCCATTGCTGACCCAAGGGAAAGGATCTTCCTGCAGAATAAACTGGAGGAGAATCTAACTATTTGGAATCCATTTTACAGGGACTGAGGGAAATTGACAGTTTAAGGAACAGTTTAGCTGGACAATACCTCTGACTGCCTGCAGACTTAGCTGTAGATGGCAAAAAAAAAGTGCATCCTTTTAAAGAAGGCCATTTTCCAGCTTTTAGGAAAGGACTTAGGACTTTAGTAATGTGGAGTTCATGAGATAAGAGCAGAAGCAGCCATCTCTGGGTCCCAGGTGCCACCAAAAGACCCCGCAGAGTGACTGGGCACCAGTCTTTGTGCGGGTGCCACCTCTCTCCGTGCCTTCCTGACAGACCGCTCTAGGAAAGACCACCCAGACAGGATCCCACGGGCAGATCCCCAGGCATTTCCTGTGAGGCCTCCACACTCCTGACATCCATTTCCCACTTGGTCAGAAACAACCTGGGTTCGACGGCTCGTCAGCTACGCTGCAAAGGACGGGGGAGCGCGTTTCAACGGGATGGAGAGCGTGCTTCTGGAGAGCAGGCTGTTGGCCAGCAGGCTGCATGCCTATGGGAGTGAGGGTATTAGTGAAGCCGAGTTTGTAATGGGATGGGATTTATTGTACAATTAACAATGGTGAGGCACCCAGTGCCTTGGATGGGTGTCTCTTTTATTTTAAATCTAAACAAGTAAATTAACGCTACTGGTACTTGGTTTTTGTAGCATAGCCAAGGCCGAAGTAGTTTACTAAAAATAATGAGACTGGCTCCCTGAAGACCAGCAAGACTTGTGGGACAGCTCAACGGGGTTATATTTACAAACGGGTATCTTCCAGATGTCGGGGTGACTGGTAGTGTACGCGAACCAGGAGAGGAGAGAAAATAACTCTGGAGCCAGCACCTGGCCCCAGCACGGACGGAGCAGGCACCGACGGAACACAGAGCACGCTGCCTCTGCAAACGCCAGAGCCTGCCTGGAAATGCCCTCCAGACATGCCACCTTTCTGTGAAATGGCTTCTCAGAGAATCGCAGATAGTCCTGAGATGTTGTTGTTATTGTTGTTGTTATTATTATTATTCTTTTAAAAAGTTACTTCTGAAGACTGCTGTGCTGGTGACATTCCCTTCAAACTGCAATAACTAACCTGTCACAGCCTACAAACGCTGACAATACAGCACCGTGTGGGGCTGACTTAATAAACCTCATTTACATTCATTTTGATTCGCTCAGGCATTGAAAAACATTTCACAGGGAAAAAGAAATAAGTAGGAACCTCTCCAAGCTGACATGATGTTTGCTGATATGATACGAACGGACTTAATAGCAGCACGTATGAGAACATGCATTCCTTACAATATTTGCAAATGGGCTTCTTTTTATTTACTTGAATTTTTTTTTTTTCCCCTCTTTTGTGCTGGTGCCACTCGTGCGGCAGAGGCTCTGCCGTGACCGCACACCCATGCCACCAGCATGCCGAAGCACTCGCGTCCCCCCGGCCCCGGGGGCAGGATGTGCTGCTGACCCCACGGGCGGTGGGCTGATTCTCGCTGCGGTGTAGTTGTTGATCCATAGCCTGAGGCTCTGCTCCCCGCTCGTCCTTTTCAGCGTTAACCTGTAAGCTGGCCTTCCTGACACCAGAACAGTCTCCAGCCTTTTGGCAGCGAAGGCCTGTGTGGGTCCTGGTTTTGGGACCCAGTAGCTCACCTACATCATGCTGAGCAGCCGAGCTCAGCCCGGTGCTGCTGGCAGACCCGCAGGTATGGCTAACAGCCAAACCTCTGTGTAAAGGTGGCAAGTGGCCTCTCCAGCTGCTTTGAACAATGTAGTTGCTGAGCCCTGAGCCATAGTTTTGAAATCTTTCCGAAGTTGCATTTCTTTATGCTTTGTATATCCCCTTCCATACACTCCTGGTGTGCCTTTCTTCCCACCCTGTGCTGCACCACCCAGCAGCACACTCCCGCTCCTGTTGCACAGGGGTTACTGGGAGTTGCACTACAGCCTGCACAATGTTGGAGAAACCCTCCAGGGAAAGTCAAGAGCATGAATCACAATTGGGCTAAAAGTTTATCTTACCTTGAAGAGTGATAAACACACAAGGCATGGTGTTTTTGTTATTTCTGCTGAGCTTTTTCCTGCTGACATTGGTTTAAAATAAGTTCCCCTTGATTTACATCTGTCTAAGATCAGAATGAAACAGAACGAGTTTTAGCAGAATAGGATTCTGCAGATGAACACATGGGGCTCATTTGGTTTCTCTTATCTGATTTGCATCACAGAGAGACAGTTTAATTTCAAGCACTGGCCCTGAGCAACTGAGAACAGAGGGGAAAAAAAAAAGACTGAAAAAGTATCACAATCAAGTCAGAGAGGTATGTGGAGCTGGGAAACCATCCACAGGTGCTGGGAAGAAAAAAACCACCATGATACAAAAAATAATGCCTAGTGGCAAGGACTGCAATGCATGCAGTCCAATGGCGCTCAAGGAATAACTTGGTCCTCTGAGTTATTGGGAGCGATGCTGAGTAGCTGCAGCTTCCCCCATTGTGTACCACGTGCCTGTGCTGGAGCAGGGAATCCAGCAAGGCCATGTCATGCAAGATGGAAAACACAAACACTTCTGCGTTGTGAGGGCACAGAGTCACCACGACACGGGGTTTAAGGGACTCCCTGCGCTGCCTCTAGCCCAGGCCAGATTTCCTGTGATCCCTCTACTGCTTCCACACAAGGCTCCAGGAGCCCAGCTGCAGTGGCTGCTCTCCGCCTGACCGAACGGCACCAGATGCGATGGATAAAAAGGCCTCAGTAGTGAGGCAAACGACGAGTCTTGCAAGAGCTTTGCTGTCTGCAGGGTCAGTCCCTACACTACCGCTGCCAGGGCAGAAACGTGCATGGGGTTGTCTTGTACTTCAGAAGGGAACTTTGTGAGAAATCATGAACAAAATCAGGATTAAAGGCCTCAGAGCACAGACTCCTGCAAGCTTCTGCTACCCACCGCTCCCCATCCTGCCTGCTCCTGCTGTCAGCAGCTGACTGCAGCCTCCAAAACCAAGAACAGCAGCAAACACTTTGTATCCGCGGCACAGACATAACTGAGTCAGATGCTCCAGCATCGTCCAGGTTCAAGGGCTGCTAGCAGGTCCTTTAAAGCAGGAGAAACAAGAGAAAGGCTGTCGTGGTGGTCAGCAAAGAGATTTCAGCTGCTCGAGGGCCCAGAGTAACCGCGGGGCTCTCGCAGCCTTGGCCACAGCTCACCACTTGTAACAAGCGGGGCGTGCAACAGTGGACGCGTGTATTTGTGCAGCACGACAGCTCCATGCCGGGCTCGGTGCCAAGCAGCATGCGGGCTGTTTAGCCCCTGTAGCCCGCTCAGCCACAGCACGACCCTCACCAACACGGGTACCGCATCCCAGATCCAGCCTTGCGCCCCGAGCAGAGCCACCGGCACCGCGCGGAGCCCGCTCGCCTCCCTGCCCCTCCACGGCACCGAGCCGGGCGCCAGCCTGCGGTCGGGCTGCGGCTGGCTGGTTTTCAGCCTCCAAGATGTTTTCAGTCAAACGCGCGGAGGTGTCTCTCCTCCCCCTGCCACCACCTTCTCCAGACTTGGGCAAATTGACAAAGCAACAGGATAGAGAAAATTGAGTTGTATCATTCCCCCTTGGGGAGTCTCACTTTGCTGCCTGGATTTGAAAGCGTTCATTTCCTACATCTCTTGATGAGAGTTCCTATCGACCAGTGACCCTAAATGCCTATGCTGATCAATAGTCCCCAGCATCTTATTGACACGTCTATCGACAGCTCTCCCCACGCGGGGCAGCCGGCCACAAGCTGCTTCAGGAACAGGGACAGCTCCGACCGGTATCGACACGCGCATGAAGTTTACTTAGCACGCGGGGAAGATGCACCTGCTAAGGCAGCCAGCGGATCTCCCTGTGGTTTAGCAGCAGCTGCCTTATCCAGGGAGCGGAGTTTCCTTTGCGTGGAGGCAGCGTTACCCCGTAATGAACACACAGGGGCTCCCCAGGAGCCCGGGGCCTTGAGGAGCATGGGTGGGTGGAGATGTGCAATCCCACTTTGCTCCCGCACATCTCGGTGCCTGTGCGGCGCGGAGTGGGGCTGGGGCCGGCAGCACCAGGTGCAGGAGCGCCGCGTGGAGCAGCGCGGTGTTTACAGTAAATCCTCCCGGCACATGCCTTCGCAGCCCACCGCTCATCCAGGCGAGGAGCAGAGGGGAAAAAAATGAAAGAATATTGAACTTCTAATGCACTGTAATTACCAAATGATCCTATCTCAGAAGCAATGGGGCCCCGTGGGATTTATTGCCGTATTAACAGTGGTTTTCCATTGCATTACTTAATGAATAATGTCTANTAAAAAGTTTTAGGCAAAAAGCCCACCAAAAAAAAAAAAAAAAAAAACGAACAACTCCAGTGTAATTATTATTTCTTCTAATGCAGCCACTTCTTACATAAATACCCATCTCTCTTTATTGGGTTGTTGTTTAAAAAAATGTTTCCTATTAAATTGCCATCGGCACGAGGCATATATTATCATTATTATTTTTACTTTTGCTATACAAGGATATTTTCCCCCCTCCCTGACGCCTTTGCATACCCAACTGACCACTCGGTTCCCACCCACACCCCTGGTGCCACCCTCGGCTTCACGACCTGGGTTCTCAAAAAGCTGCAAAGATCTCAGCTGTGCAAACAGCCGAGCCTCTGTTTATTTTGGTAGCCTCACAAAATATTTATGGAGAGTTATTCGAGCAGAAAGGCTGAATGGTGATCATTGCAATGTGTCAAATTAAAGAGTGCTTAATGCCGCCTAATCTCCTGGTAATTACTGTTGTGGCAGCGGATGGCATTAGAGCTGGGTAAGAAAGCTAATGATAGTCAGATAGGAGCCTGGCTGGGTGTCGGTGCGAGGCGGGCGGAGAGCGCGCTTGTCATCCGGCAGCTCCAACAAGTGGGCCTTCTCGTGTCTGCGTGGATCAAGGGACCCCTGGCCATTTCGGCAGCATCCTCGCCCACGGTTACGCGCACGCCGGCAACGCAGCGGTGCGCAGACAGGTCCCAGGCTGGGCGCTGCACGCGCCTTCAGAGGGAGGCAGCCCTCGTCCCAGGGAGCTCACTGACAATTAAACAAAGCAGACAAGGAAGCTTTGTTATCTCCATGGCAGAGCAGGGGACTTAAAATACCTAGAGACTAAGAGACCCAGCAAATAATAATAAATGCTAGTTGGAGCCGCTGATGCTTATCTAAACTTTGCAGAGTTTGTGTCACACTAATTACTGGGGCTGTGTCTGATTAGCTCTGGAATCACTTGGGGATTACTGTGCCTATCTGGGCATCCCACACAGATCGCTGCTGTGGTTTGAGTGTCAAAACCAACCACCTGTGGGCCAAGAGGGAGTTCAGTCTCTACAGCTTGTCTGGTTTTCGTCCTTGATGAGGTCAGCAGCAAGTGAAGAAGAAAAGGGAGACAACTGTTTTGATAGGTTTCAGAGGTGCAGCTGGACCAGTGTATCTAGAGATATATTTAGAGGTACCAAATAGTTATTGAAGACATTTCCAAGTAAACACTGATTTTGTTCCTTAAGGACTCTTCTTTCTCTGTTTAATCATAATCCTGGTTTCACAACAGCAAACCCACTGCCTGGGCAACGAGCTGTGATGTCAGAAGTCAGTTCTGACATCTTCAGGGAAATAAACAGGAGCAGCTGATGAACCCTGGAGCAAGAGAGTTGTATTTTGATGCCAACTACTTAGGGCTAGCACTCAAAGAAAGCTCTCTGAGCTCCCAGACGCACAGCCCCAGACAGGGAGCAGTTTCCAGGCAGAAAAATATGATCCAGCACTTCCCCCCATCACCAGTAGCTCCCCAGCACCACAACAACGTCCGAGGTAGAGAAAGGCTCACAACGAGCCGTGCAGCTCTGCTGGGCGTTTTTGTTTGGGTGTGCGGTGTCGATGCAGTTACCGCACGCACTGGTGAGGCAGAGAACAGAAGCACAGGCACCATCAGTACAGACAGACATTTCAGGCATTTGTGGACAAGCCTGCAGGTGGGACACCTCTTGGCCAGCACCAGAAGCCGCTGTGGGAAGTGCTGCGAACAGCAACTCAACCCCTTGACAAAAAATAAAAATAAAATTAAAAAAATCAGTACTTTCCTTATGCGTGCCTGCCCCTGCTACTAACTGCATGCTGGAGTCACAGTCCAAGACCGTGGCAAACACTGACCACCCCGGGACACCACCGAGAGCCTTGGCACTGCCATCTCCCATCGCTGCAGGACAGGGCCTGGGAGAAGCCCCGCAGTGTGGGAGGGGAGGGGGATACGGGAAAGGGCTCGACGAGGGGAGGGAGGGATGAACCGGTCTGTTCCAGTTACGGAGCTCAGCAAGCGAGAGGTTCATCATTAACTGTCAAACAGCGGTTTTAATCAGCCCTGCTCCTCGGCGGAAGATAGATTTAATATCAAGGCACATTTTCAGAGCCATTAGTTTAATTATGACAGGTGTCTGCAAACTGGATGGCTCCGCTTTCAAGCTATGAATGACAGCGCTTAATTCTCTGGGCCCACAGGGGCCACTAGGGTACTTTACAAAAATGAGTTTCCATTAAAGTGTAAGTGTTTCTTCCTTTTTTCCTCCCTTTCTTCTTTTTTTTTTTTTTAAATATATAAATATATATTTCTCTCCTTCCGTTCTCTCTCCTCTCTGCATGCTTCAAACTGAGAGCTGATCAGAAAATTGCCCTTTAGTGGAAGGCAAAATAATTTTCCTCTCCCATTAGGACTTACATTACAGGTTAGGAAAGCTGTGCCCCACGTTCTCTGGTCAGACAGAAGCACTGCAATTTGCTGCTTAACCTTTCCATTATCTATCTGTCTTCAGCGTTTTCCCAATAAATAAGTAAATAAACAATAACAAATAATGGAAGCATTGGATGCCTACAGGATGCTGCTTACCCCAAGCACAGACCAAAGCCAGATTAAGCCGAGCCCTGCAGGTACGGTTTCAGCACCCAGCTTGGGCTTAGACGCGCACTGGGCATCTCCCACCTCCGTAACCAGCCCCCCGTCAGGTGAGGGTACGTGCAGCGCTCATCGTCAGTGCTCAGCCGACACAGCCCCTCTGGATCAGAGCACCTCATATTCATCTATTTTAGGCACCAAAAAGCCTTTCCCCCACCCACCTCCGCCCCTTGTTCCCTAAGAAAGGAGAGGTTTACATGGTTGTGCTTGGGGCAGGGAGGGCTGAACCTACTGAGACTTTTGCAGCTTTGGGGAAGTTTGAATTAACTTTCATAAAGGAGAGTCGGGGGTCAGCAGAACTACAGGCCTCAAGGACCATTAAGTTCCAAGAGAAGTAATAGGTGGGGTGAAGACAGGGTATGAACGTCCTGGCAGGAAGGTGGTAGGGGGAGCCCGTCAGTGCCAGTCAGGGGAAGAGGCTCAGATGAAGCTTGTCAAGCATCCAAAACACCCCCCAAAACAAACAAAAAATTCAACAGAAAATTCAGTAAGACAATTTTTTTCCAGTTCCAGCACCCAGAGAACTAGCTGCTTTAGACAGCTCTTCACACAGAAGATGCAGAGGTTTCTAATGCCCTTCCTATGCTTATCTGCTGGTCTTCGTCCACCGGGGTGCCTCATGCATGAGCTGCTCCAGAGCAGCAGAATCAGATTTCCAGAGGACCCAGGACTTTTGACATCTCCTGCCAGACAGCCAGAAGTGCTCAGTCTGCAAGACGTACCCAACAGGCTGAGCTCATTTTAAGGACTGGGTTGTTTTGTAAACCTAACTCCAGCTGGCCCTATTATTTAGCACTCAGCTTTTGGAAGTGTTTCTGAAAAGCAGGACTCCAGGACAGATGCATTAGAGTGAGGCAGCCAAAGTAACTCACCCAGTCATATCTCTGGCACCCCGTCTGGGCTCCAACTGGATAGACTTGTGATGGAAAGCTCTTTGCTGCCTGACTTGGCTTCTTACCGGGATGGTGGCAGGTGGGGTTACTGGTACCAAGTGGGACTTACATTTGCATTTAATAAAACTGAAGTACTTGGTGATGCTCCAGACACAAACAGCATGATAGTCCAGCTTGCAAAGGAAGAAACAGAGGTGAAGAAAGGGGAGAAGACTTATCCTGGCTCTCCAGGTGACAGCACAGGATGCCTGGCATGCCACCTCCCTGGCTCCAGCCTGTGGTTTTTATTTTGGTTATGTGGTACAGCTCCGAGAAGACCTTACTGCAACGCCTCACGAATAGCCCTGTGCTTTCACCCCAGCCCTGGCAGCTTGCTGATGCGCAGCTGACAGCGCTTGCCGAACGTCCCGCTTCCCCTGGCGGGGCCATCCCCTCGCACACATCTCCCCATGGATGGATCCCGGATGGATCTTGTCTCCTAGGCCAGCCCCCTTCATCCCGTCACGCCCTGCTGGGGGAAATGCCCCCGGCACAGCACACACCTGAGGAGAGGAAGAAGAGGAGCTGGACCGAGCCCTGCGTGCTGCCCGGGGCAGGCCAGGCTGTCCCAGGAGCAGAGCGCGGTGCCACTCTCCTGGCTGTACAGTGACCTCTGCTGCAGAGCGAGGCAGCTGCCAGCTCTGGGAGGCTGCCGCTGACACGCATCTCTGCAAGAAGGCAGCAGCTTGCACCCTAGACACTGCCTTGATCTCCTGCAACACTCTCCTGGCCTCTTTTCCACATCCTGCAGGCACGTTGTGCCCGCCTGTGTCCTCCTGCCCTGTCCTCGGGTCCTGCCGGGGCAGAGCAACCAGCTTACCGGGTGCATCAGCTCCCAGCTCCTGCTGGGAGCCCCAGCGAGCACAAAAGGAAATTAAAGGGTTAGACAACGGCTGCTGTGCTCAGACCACCTGAGACACAGTGCAGATAGGCTCTCGGTAAGAGAAGCACTTCTCCAGCCCTCCCAAAACAAAATTCATCCAGACCGGGTTACTTCAGAGTTCTGCCCAGGCACCCCAGCCTTGCCCTGCTGCCCGCTGGTGTCGGTGCCTTGGCTGCGCAGCTCCGCAAGGAAAGCTGCTTGAAGTTCCACCAGCTAGCGCTCTTCTGTAGGGAAGCACCAGCCCGGCACGCTGCCGTGCTTCCCGGGGGGGTTAGGGAAGCGCGGAGGGCAGCGCGCAGACCCAGCCGAGCCACCAGCTCCCCAGCCCGGCTCAGCCGCCCCGGAGCCCCGGCTGCCTGGCGCTGAGGCCCCCCGGCAGGAGAGCAGCCCTGGAGCAGGGCTCGTCGGCACGGGGAGCCCCCACGGCCCTCGCTTCCAGCCTCCGCGCAGCCTGGAGTCGCTCAGAGTGCCTCTAAAAGGTCAAAAGGAAATATCACTCCTACTTTTCCCCGAGTCTGATTTTGAAATATTTAAGTCTCCAGCCAGCCCTAAATGCTGCTATTTCTTACTCCTAATTCACAAGGTCCCTTGTTATCCCCATGTGTCCGTGACCTTTCCGTCATGTGTGTAGGAGCTGATGAATGGTAGTTAAGAGATGCCAAACTCATTCCACTTGTGAGACAAACCACACCAGTCTCAAATGGTGTCAGGGAAATCCCTCGTCACCCAGCTCTTCCAGCGCTGTTCTCTGCAAAGCAGGGCTATAGGGCAGGGATGTTGGGGCTGCGCAGAAAGCATCCTCCTGGGCAGCCTTAGCGAATGGACGAGCCTTCATCCTCCTCACCCGCAGCAAGGAAGAAGGGAAGGCTGTAACAGAGGGTGGCAGTCCGTATGCCAGCCAGCAACCCGCTGACCTGGGGATGTTCCCTAATCCTGCCTCTGCCTGAACTAACCTTTACCAGCTGTACAAGAGGGGCCAAACAGCTCACCCACTTGGTCCACGCGGAAGCGAACTCATGCCATCTAAGCAGCGATGTCAGCAGGTACAGAGTCAAAACTTGTGGCAAGCTGGAGCTCACCAGGACCCGATCCCAGCTCCAGCCCCTGCCACACGCATGAGACACAGCAGTTTCAACCTGCCGCTGGTATCAAGCACAGCGCCGGGTAGAGCCCACTGCACTATGCTGGTTTATGATAGCGCAGGATCTAGCAGGGATCCCTGCAGACCTGCCTCGAGCACTGACAGAATGTTAAGTCTCTTTGGACTTTTTTGCATCCATTTATACAATGAACTTGTTTAAACGATGTTGCCAAACTCGTGCATGTGAAACAGGTCTAGATCGACACCAGTATTCAATACTTAAAAAGGCTTATAGACTGCAAGAGGGATTTTTAAAAAGCATCTAGGTGACGAAGACATGCACCACAAACTGTTTCTAAATGGAAATCAGATGCATAATGTATTTAGGAGTTTTTGTATAGCCCTCTAGCATCCAGTCACCTCTTATGTCCATAACTGCTTTGTAAACGTGGTCTGTGGGTGCTAAACTCCAGAAAGCCGCTGGGATTTCATGGGAAAAAGACACATTCCCAAGATCCATGACCAAAGTTAACAGCAAAGTCGATTCAATTTCTGCATGACTTTCCAATTCCTTGGAAAAAAAAAAAATGAACAATGCGTTTCTCAAGAACACAGCCCTCCCGCCCCCCTTCCTTTTCATCCTGCTTGGAAGTGCCTCTGCCTTTGTTCCTCCCCAGGAGGGGTCTGGCAGGTTCTAGCACAGGAGGAATCTGGGAGAAACAGCAGAAGTTATTTAAGTCCAAACACATAAAATTATACATATTCAAAACAAAGAGCATGGGAACTTGGCAGAAGGAGAGGGTGTCTAAGTTACCAAAGCAGCCATAACTCAAGAGCTGACAAATGATGTGGGTTTGAAATGACTATTTATTCTGGTATTTAATAATACAAATCCAGAGCGTGGAAACTACTACACAGCTACATCACATTGTCTCTAGTGCCTCCAAGTCACTGAGGGCTATAAGGACTGAGCACTGTTGTGGTTTATATAATTTAATGCCTTTCTTACAGTTTTTTACTGCAGAAAGAAAATACATGATCAGCAAGGAAAGGGATTCCCTGGCTAGTTTCTAAGCTAGCATTGTTTCTGGGACTTTGGAGCTTAGCGAGGCATTGAATAGCACAGGGGGACTTATGTCAGGGGAAACCTACCAGCTCCCAATCAATCTTCCTATCTCCACACTGAAAGTCACATCTCCAAAACTTCTCAGCTTTGTAACAAAGCTGACTCCAGTTGGCAGCACCAAGTATTTTCTCACCATGCGGTGGCATCTCACCAGCAATCCAGCTGTGCAGAACCGCAAATGGCACACGGGCTGGCGCTGGATGGACGAGGGGATGCTCAGTTGTACAAGTTCCTTACCCCACCGACAAAAATTGAGTCACAATACTGAGCTCGCACTGCAAAAAGCCTAAAAACTGGTGGTTAAAAGCTCAGCAGAACAGCTGATTTTCCTGCTGTTATTGTAGCGATGAGCCCGAGTTGGAGAGTTCGGGTCTAGCTTCAGCCCAATTTTTACTTCAGTTTGTTGGTCCTTAATGGGTCTGTGAAACTTACAGGGAGCAGCACGGCCCTGAACGAGAGCAGCTGGGTAAACCGGGTGCTCTCACTCTGGAGATCCTTCCTGAACTATCTTTCCATGCACAGGATGCACCAGTGACCTTCAGGAAAGTTTGGCCCCTTGAGAGATTCTGGCCTGATTTTGTAGGACTAAAAGGTGAAGGTTTGACCTTAAAGCGCCATTTCAGGTGCTTGGTGCAGTCTCAGCTACCCCACAAAATGCAGAGGAGAGCATGTTCTCCTGCCCTAGACCTAGGCAGAGGCATTATTTCAGGTTACCCTGGAATTAGCCAAATGGAAAACAACAGCCTGGGTTCATGCCTAATGGGCTGCTGCCTGCTTTTTTTCCCCTGCATGTACAGTAGGCTTTTTGTATTTTATTTTAAATGCAATCCAGACTATAGAGTTGCATATTTCTATTTTTCGAGTGAATAATGTTGTAATAACTAATTGCTACAAGAATTCACCTCTTTGACTAATAAACCCAGCCCAAGTGACTGCAGAAAGGAATCTATTGTTTTAAAATGTTTAATAATTGGAAGAAGGATTTTTATGACTCTGTGACCTTTAAAAGGAAGCTCAGAAAGTGGCTGGACAAAGCAAATACAGAAGGAGTCCTAGCAAGAAGCTGTCTGCAGTGGGTGCCTTTCCTTTAAGATGGATTTTTTAGAACTCAGGTAGGGATTCTCATGCCCACTGCATAGGAAACATCCCCAGTGGGGAAGAGTAGCCCTTTAAAAAGAAAGCATGCTTACTGGTTGCTGCAGGCTGAGAATAGTAGCTTAACTATGAATTAAACATACAATGAACAATGCCCAAATCTATATGGTTTGACTTTGTTTTGGAGAAGAGATGATGGATTCACTTTCCTTAGTGCATTCTCAAGCCTATTGTCAGTGAGTTTGCAGGTTACTCCCAGCCATGCTACAGACTCCGGTACTGGCCATACAGGAAAGGGAGCCCAGCAGACCCCCTCGTTCAGCACTGATCCACACCCGGGGCAGCCTGGGGGCAGTAACAGATGTGGTGGGTCGGGACTGACATTTAAAGCAGGACTCAAAAGCCTTGTTACAGATGGCCACATATTTAGAAACCCTTAGCATCCAGTGACTCCAATAGCTCACACCACATCTAAACAGCCTGTTTAGGCAACCAGATTGCAGCTAGCACGGAAAGTTACAAATCTCTGACCCTGCTCAGAAAAAAAATACCTGGAAATTTGCTGTCTGGAGTCCCATTGTCACCGCAGGCTGCTGCCCTTCTGACAAGGGCCCAGGGAAGGGATGCCAAAATCCCGACCCTGCCAGCTGCCTACCAACACTTCCTGGTGGCTGGGAGCCCCCAGACCCGTACCACCTAGCTCGGAAGGCCTGCTGCTGGCTGCAGACCAGGAACCGCATGTAGCTTATTACCAAATTCAAAGGTAATAAACAGAAGAGTACTAGTGCTCCCAGCAAGTGATGAAGTTGTGGAATTCATACCCCTTCCCATCAAGTGCTGTCAACAGGCAAGTGCACTGTGTTCATCAGAAATCATTTGACAAGAGGTCAGTGCTCCATCCGACTCTTACCCACACCTGGTAAGACTAACACAAGGCTTAGGCACCACTCAGGTCCCACCTGAGCCCTCCAAGTAGCAAACCTTGTTTGCTTTTGATACAGGATGAATTTTACCCAAAGAGTTCATGCTGACTGACAGCCAGCTGGGTACTTATTGCCACAACTAAACAAAAGTAAATAAAACAAAGCAAAACTGGTGGTCACATTGCAAAGTGGTATTATCAACCCAGTGTAGAAACCTCAGTGCTTTTGTGGAGAGCTACTGAAAGATTGAGTCAATGTGCTTGCTTCCTTCACCTTAAATGCTGTGAAGAATCGAGTGAGGAGCAGTATTTGAACTGCGATCTATCCAACCTTCAAATGCATTACCAGAAGAGAAGACCAGCGTTAACATCTATGCACTGATATCACAAAGCAATGAAGTGTCGCAGTCCCCAGGACCTGGGAGATGCTCTGAGCATGCTTACTTTTTGGCTGGGAGAGCTACTTAAATCCACAAGAGAGATGCCAAAACATTCAGCCCCCAAAAAGGAATATACCAGAACATTTGTGAATCAGCTTTTCTAAGGCAGTGGGCCTTCTTGCCTTCATCTTCTCCATAAAGAAAACACATAGTAAAATGACATAAATTATCAACTGTGCCACAAAAAATAATCTCCCAGGATTACAGCAAACAGTAGGAAACGAAACAGTGCTGGAGAAAAACAACCGCATCAAGACCAAGAAGAGGGGGAACCAGTATTGATGGGTTATAAATCAGATGGGGTGGTGCTAATCCTTGAGCCACTCACCAAATCCCCACGTACCACTCTGGCAAGGCTTTAACAGAGGATTTTATACTGGCTTTGTACAGGCTTTGTGCAGTTTGAGGTTTCATTGAGCACAGGGCACTGTGGGAGACACTCACCACCCAGCTTGGGTGCTGAAGCGAGGGCGGTCGCTTCTCAGCCACACACTGCTCATGGTGGCAGAGATCTTCCTTCTGGAGGGTGCCATAAGGAAGCCACAGGGGCCCCTGGAGGATCCCCTCTCCCTGCTCAGACTGCAGGGGGAGCCTGGGGAACCCATAGCCTCTCACCTCCAGTGCACTCAGGTAAAAGAACTCAAGACTGTCACAGACAACAGGCTAACGGAACAAAGCTTGAGAATCCCTAAAGGCTTCAAGCAAACACAGCCCCGTATTTACTATTTCTGTAGTACCTCATTATTTAAGCCAAAACACATGATTTTAAGACAGCTGACTCAGGGCTTTTAATGCTTGAGGTTGCTAACACCGTATGTGCACAAATGCTTTTCAGAGGCTCTGATCACCTGCAATTTGCACCAAATTGTGGGTAGCTAGCACTAAAAACAGCCAGGCTGTAATTTTATATGCAGTTGCTATTTTACTTCCCGCTTTCTGTTGTGACCTTGATATTTTTGTGGTCCCAGATAGACGCAGCAAATGGAAAAAAACATCATTTTGCTCCCATGCAAAGCTGTTCCATCTCAGAAGAGGTGGTGAATTTTTATGCCTGGTGGCAAACACACAACCCATAATCCCAAGTAAGTGTTACCTGTGGCAGACAGGCTTCTGCAGCAGCACAGGGACGTGTTCCCTCAGAGAAACTGGCAGGAATTTTCTTAAGGTCAAGCTTTGGCTCCGGCAGGGACGATACCAGATTTTACAGGCTGGCAACCAGTCACCTTGTTGCTGTTCAGAGCAATATGAGCTTGTTCATTTGTCTTTCACTGTAGTTAAAAAGAAAATAAAGAAAAAGACACATCAACGTAACTACAAAGATCATCTCTCTGGAAAGCAAGCTACAATATATAGGTTACAGTTTCCTGCTAAAACAAATCCCCTCACAGTATGATTTCATAGGCCATGCTAATTATTTTTAGGGCAAGCATAATAAAACCCAGGTGATTTGCCTTTAGCAATTTCTTCTTATCTTCACACAGCTCCGGATCATTTACCCACATGGCAAGCAATTACAATGAGCCCTGCAGTTCTTAACAGACATCTTTTGTCGAAACCCGGCAAGAGTACACAAAGGTTAATATGCTTTTGCACTACAAAAATCTGGGCATTGTCTTGTGTATTGTAAGACGTGCCTGTGACATGCTGAATTCAGCTGATTTACAAGATCAGCAAAACAGAAGGTTTTCCCACCGGGAGCCTTTTTCTAACTATTTCCTCATCAGGATGCTGGCGGGCAGGAGCCTCGGATTCGCTCCGCAGTGCTCCGAGCTGGCCTCCAGCGCGCCTGCCGCTCGCCTCGCCTCCTCCGGAGACGTGCGTTCCCGCTCGGGAGCTGGTGATAACGCAGGAAAACAACATCTGCCCATGCTGCAGCCCTCCGCCTCCCGTACCCGGCCTGTTTGGGATGCGCCGGGGCTGGCCCTGCGGCTGCAGCGCTGGGTGACTGCCGATGGCGCTGGACTTGGGAGGGGAAGGTCCCAAACCCCGCTGCACCGCTGGGTGCGGAGAGGAGGCAACCGGAGCCCCGGCCCGCTCGTTCTGGGGAGCGAGGCTAGCTCGGGTTCAAGCCCTGGAGCACGAACCTGCTCGTCTGTCACACGCCGCGGATGCACAGCTAGCAAGAGGTTTGCTTGACTAGGTGGAACGGGATTGGGACTGTGTGCGAGGGAGGAAAGGCAGGAAAAGGAGACGTTCATCTACTCTGCAGCACCAGGCGCTAGTGGCGGCTTTGATTAAATTGTCTCTCCGCTGGGTATTAAATGTAACATACATTTAAGCTAACTCTGGGGTGCCTAAAGAGGAGAGACAGAAGATCTTTCCTCAGCATTTATTTATATCAAAATATATATTTGTATTGATGAAGTATTGTCTGTCAGGCTACCAATGGAAAATCACTCTTGATGCAATAAAACTCTGCAGCCTGTTCAACTCTGCTAACAGTAACCCTACCGCAGCATTTAGCTACAAGTTTCAGACTGAGAAACCAACCCAGCTTGATAGGAAGGGAAAATATCCACCGGCACCGCAGGATCCTACACCACAGGGATGGCACTTGGTCCCAACATGTCTCTCAAGGAGCCATTTACAGAAGGAGAAGCCTGTTGTATGGCGTAGAGAAATAATTAAAAAAACCTTCAGAAGGTTTGGCAGCATAAAAATTTCTGGCTCTGTCGTCTCTCTGTTTCTGTGAGCAGCAAAAGATCCATAATTCTCACACTTAATGTAATTCCAAGGCATCTAAAGTGATTTACAGTCAGTTTACTCAATACTTTCAGCTTTATTTAATGTAACAGTTATGGCACATAAAAAGTTTATTGAAAATCCTTTGGGAGTATGATTGAGTAAGAAACAGTCATTGCTAATACCATTACAAGAGCTGAAGAGAAGGATCCCAGCATGTTCCCTCGGTGACCTCTGTGGCCCCGTCAGCCGGGGTTACCCCAGGAAATCCTCCCCGCCCCGCGGGGGGACGGTGCCCCTGCCCCGGGGAGGCTGCGGCAGCCTCCCTCCCTCCTGGGGCGCGAGCAGCTCGGGGCGCGGAGCCGCAGGGTGGGAAGCAGAGGGAACTTCTGGGAAGCCGAGGGGGGAGGAATTTCCCTCCTGCCAACTCACTTGCTTAGGCAGTTATTTATTTTCATATTTGCCATTTGCAAGCAGAGCTGACGCTCTTCTCTGAAGAGCAGAGGAGCTGTTTTGGGTGGGGTTGGGATGAGAACGGGGCCGCAGTGGAGTGAAATCGTGGATCCTTCCCAGCTCAGCTCCCCGCGGGGCCATTAACTCTTTCAGCATCGTCGGCCTGTTAAGCTTCTCCCCAGATATGAAATTGCAAAAGCTGTTAATATGCCTTAGCACTTAACAAACATTACTTTTAGTATCATTATAGCAATAACTATAATTTAATAATTGCCAGTGTTAGTGATAACATCCACAGTGGCGTACACATCTCAACATCAATTTTTGTCAGATATTCTGGCAGCCCACCAACGTTGCTTGAAACAACAGCGGATTCACATCTATCTCAAAAGGCTCAAAGAGGAGCGGAGTAATTATTGCCGTCATTTTGGCAGCACCTAGAAGCTCCAGTCACAGACCAAACCCAGCCTGTCCACACCACGTGGCTACAAAACCCCCCGATCCTTCCCGAGGGCACCGGTGTGGGCACCCCGTTTCTCCGTCCCTTGTGCCGCGGCTGAAGGCAGGCATCAAGGGAAGGCGCCCCGCAGCCACTGCCCAGCGCCGCGCGGCGCCCGGCGCCCAGCAGGTACGGCACAAAGCGCAGCCTTCCCCTCAGCTGGGACGCTTCCCACGTCTCTCTTCTCAAACCTACTTTCGCACACAGTCACAGGCTGTCTGCAAGCAAGCCATCTTTTCCAGGAATCAGAGGTGAAAGGTGCGTTATGCGAAGGCGGGAAGAGCCAGCAAAACCAGTACAAAATACAAAATCAAAGTGCACTGAATAAACTGGAATAAATAGACAGTAAAAGAAAAACATGTTCCACATGTGCATGTTCCATAAACAGAAAAAAGGTTACATTTTTTAGATAAGGCAACTGTGATGGATTGTTTAGCTGTATTTGTCAATCAAGTATTAAGACTTGCAGAATTAAAATCAGAGCAGTTCAGAGATGGATTCCAAGCTCTCCAAAACATCAGGTTTGGCATTTAGATAGCTATCAAGCTATCATCTCTAGACAGACAAACAGATAGATGGATGGATGATTTGGAGAAAAAGATGGAGACATTCTTTCAAGACTTTTTTTCTTCCAAGAGATGATTTGCTTGTGCCAAGAATTCAGCCTGGGGAAAAGTCCAAATGCAGCATTTCCTCTAGCTTAAACTGGGGCTTGGCCCAAACTAAACTTTGGCTCCGAAGACCTGCTCTCAGCAGGGACACGGAGAACAGGATTTGGTGCCTCTGGCCCAGCCCTGTTTGAGCAGAGCAGAGATGTGCATTGTTAGAGGAATGGACACCTGCCTTTGCCCCCAGAAACACCATTTACAGGTGCCCAAATGTTAATGCTGAACAGATGGGTGGGAGAAAAGCAGCATTTCATGCTGGAATGGGCAGAGCAGACTCCAACAAGCCCACTATTGTTAGACAGAAATTCCTAGAAACAGATGCAGCAAATTCGGTGCTTCAGAGCCAGTTCTGGAGTTTGGGGTCTGCTGGGAGACGACTGTGTAGCTTATGGATTAATGTACTATTATTACATTACTCTTTAAGCTTCAAAGGTCTGCCAGGAAGCCTAAGCCTACTATCTATTGAATGACATTTTAAGAACAAATAATACATTAATATATTTAATTTGAGAATAAACACATACATTATAGGAAGGGATTTTGTCTATGCTGATAAGTCAGTGCCTGACCTTTCCATTGCAATCCCCGGGTGCTGAGCCATAGAGGACCTCTTCCAGGAACCTTTGCTGTCGGCTGCGAGGCGAGCGCCTTAACGCTGGTCCTGCCAGCTCAAAACTGCGGCTGACACGCTGCTTGGAAATGGGAGCTTAGCCGTAATTATCCCTTCGACACTAATCTACAGCTACACTAAATCTTGTTGCCTCAAATTAGTTAATCAATTAAGTGTCAAACCACAAAATGTTAGTGATTGTAGCCTGAATTTATTGCCTTGGCACATGCTTCCATCTGCTGCCTCTCTCCTTTACTCAGGTTCTGCCATTGGAAAACTTTGGGACAGGTGCTTCCCTGGCCTCGTTAGGGAAGGGTTAACGAGGCCAGGCTACCCTGGCCTGGACACTGGCTGGAGAAATGGGCTGGAAATGCAAAGTCCTGCACCTGGGGAGGAACAGCCCCACGCACCAGGACCTGCTGGGGGCCAACCACGAGGAAAGCAGCTTTGCCTGGGGGTCCTGGTGGACACCAAGTTGAACATGAGCCAGCAGCGTGCCCTTGCTGCAAAGAAGGCTAGCGGCATGCTGGGCTGCATTAGGCAAAGCACTGCCAGCAGGTCGAGGGAGGTGCTCATTCCCTTCTGCTCAGCACTGCTGAGGCCACACCTGGGGTACTGGGTCCAGTTCTGGGCTCCCCAGTACCAGAGACATGGAGCTCCTGGAGAGGGTCCAGCGTAGGGCCACAGAGATGACCGAGGGACCAGAGCATCTCTCCTGTGAGGAAAGGCTGAGAGCTGCGCCTGGTAGACCAGATGATCTCCACAGGTCACCTGTAACCATCATCTCCCTGCCAGCCTCGACCATTCTGTGGTGCCTGCGTCTGAATCCTAAGGCTTCATGTGCTCGATGGGAGTTGTTGTGGCTACAGCAAGTCAGAAAGTCCCATTATTTGCACAGGATAGCTTGGAAAAATTTAGAAGCTGATCAGTTTTGCTGGAAGTGTTTTCAGCTTCAGAGGTAGGGTTTTTTTAGAATTTCAGTGAAAAGATAAAACTGATAACAGCAACATTCAGCTTTTTCAAAAGTCATGTGAAAATATTCAGCTTTGGAAAACATTTCTGGTCAGAAAATAAAATAGTCTGTCTTCTTGGAAACAGTCTCAGAAAATAAATGTCATGCTTTTAAGTGTGTATTTGAAAAAGGAACCATTTTTGTTTTTAAAAAAAGAGTTTTAGTTTTGCTTGTTATTATTGAAAAACAAAAACAAAAAAAAGACTTTTCAATGGAAATTTCAGTTCTCAGTGAAAAGCCATTTTTCATTTAAATTATATTTTGAAGAAAAATATTCACCCAGTCCTAGTCCCCAGGGCTAATGTCTGCAAGAACTGTGTGGCCAGAGGTCATCTTCTCCCCATTTACAACTCCTGGGGCCAGAGCAGAAAGGGAAAGAGATGAGTATTCAATTCTCGGGGTCCCCAAGTGAGATGAGTGATGCTGGGCAAGTTATTGCCACACTGGGAGCAAATGAAAGCATCCTGCTCCTCGACTCTGTCATTGTCCTACTTCTGATGATCAGTTAAAAATGTAAATACAAAAGCTAGGCTTTGGGAAAGCTCGTACAGGACGATGGGGGGAAAAATTGCAAAAGTGAGGTTTATTGATCCCCAGTCGAGATTGATGGCACAATAAGAGCAGGAGGCGAAGAGTGATTTTGCTTTTGAAAACGTTGATGAATAAGCACTCAGGGGCAACAAATAGCTGGACTCACCGAATGATGGACGGCAGCAGGCGAACAAGATGCATTTTTATAAATGGGTGAAAGGAGAGGAGGACTTATTAAAAAAAATGAATGACCACATGTGGCAGGGATATGCCACTGGGGAGAAGCCAGCCATTGATTTATGTGCACTACTGGCATTTGAAAATTCAATAATAACATTGACAAATGAGAGGCAAAGCTGGCCAGAGGACAGCAGAGAACTTGGAGTGGAGAAAGAAAATGCCAAGGTCAGGATGAAGGAACAGAAAAACATGCTTATGTTGGAAAGGCTTTGAGTTAACTCATCTATATAAAGACATTAAGAAAAATCACTCCGGGATCAGAGCTCACCATCCTGACTCTGTGGCATGAACTGGGGAGAAGTAAATGGAGGAGTTGCAGCATCCAGTGGACCGCTCAGTGGGATATCTACTTCCTGACATGGGGAGCTGCGATCATTTAATCTTCCCCTCCTGCTTTTGATAAGCTGGTGCCTAGAGCTCCCTGGCACCTTCAAAACCAGACACCCTGCAGTTTCTAAGAACAGTTGGCACAACACCCCATTCACGAGCATCGTGCTGCTAAGCCCAGGCAACTCGTGGCACAGGCTCGCAGGTTCGCCCTTTGCATCGCGAGCTGGGGCTCCTGCGGCACAAGGAGGCACAAGGGGACGCGCTGGCTCTGAGCCCCGCCACACAAACAGCGAGCTGAGGACAAAACCCTGCCCCAGCAGCACACGGCGCAGCAAAATGGCAAGAGGCAACGGTGTGAGCGCAGAGCTGCAGCGGACGGGGCTGGGTGCAGTGAGCACGCAAGGCAGGGACTCGCCAGCCCTGGCCGGCTCCCAGCCAACTGCTGTCAGCAGCATGCAGCGAGCGGCCAAACCGCCTGCAGAAAGGGCATCATTGCAAAACACTGCGTAGGGGCCTGTGAGAGAAGGGTATACGGCGAGCGGGGGACACCCAACGCAGCCCAGTTGGAGAGGAGGGACCGCTGGAGATGGTTTTCTAACTGCGGATGGGCTACGGCCGGGGCGGAAATGAGAGGAATATGCTGCTGGCAAGGCTGTCACATCCCATCATGTCACAGCGCCCGGAGGCTCTCACATCCCGAAGAGGCAGAGAAGAGGAACTGCCACCTCTTCTGGGCTGGGCAATCTTACCAGGGCCCAGACGCGGAGTGTTTGCCTTCTCCTTCACCTGCTGGGGAGAGGATGGCAGAACGCCCTGTTGCAACAACCTCTCCCGAAGCACGGAGAGCTGCACCCTACAAGCCCACATCAGAAAGCAGTACCTGCGCTCATCAAAGCCATCGCTGGCTACCACTTGCATAATACCTTGTCCTCACCAGCCTGCAGGATGTACTGTGGCACATAATGTTACCTTAACATTTGATCTACTTAATAAGCCCCCCATTTTTTTTCCTCCATGTCTTCTGGCTCTGTTACAAATGGCAGTAAAAGTACAATCAGCAGGAGAGACCGCGAGGAGAACACTGGTGAGAATGTGGCAGGAATGTACTTTGCTCTTTCTCGCCATTCCCGGCCTCCCTCCGGGCTTGTATTCATCTATGAAGATGTCTTTTCTAAATGCTGGAAGGTCAGAGGTGTGGCTGGAACATAACGCCGTGCATCGGTGTGCCTGGCTCAGCCGCAGGAGCTCTTACTCAGTGGGGGAGAGAGCGCAAAGACTGCTCAAAGCCCTGACTCCGCTCCGAGGCCAGCGGAAGGGACTCCAGGAGTCTGGGCCAGGCCTTGGGAAACCCTGGAGTTTGGAGCTCGGTAGTTTTGAACACTTAGAGGGTACAGACCCCGTCCTGGGGCTCAGCATAAGACTTTGGGGTTGAATGAAGCAAAGGCCTTAATCAGAGTATGCAGCGATTTGCAGCGTTAGGGCAGCATTCATCCCAACAGAGACTGGCTTGAGCCTCTGAGTAGTTCAAGCCCTCCAGATAGGACTTTTGATACTATATGGTTTTTTTGTTGTTCCTGGACTTTTTGCAGTGCAGTTAATTTCCACTGTCAGCAAAGCAGCTGAAACTCCAGTTCGTGGTGCTTTATTGCTCGGGTTTCCAACCTGGTGAATCTCACTGCCAGAGCCAGCTTCAGTTTTAAATATCATCTGATATCACATGACTGAATAGCTGCTGTGCAGCACTGGCCTGTACGTCTTAGGATCAGTCCCTACACAAGTTCCAAGCCAGCTAATCCCTCAATACTAGGGGAAGTCATCCCCTGGATCTGCTCTCCTCCAGCCAGAGCAAACTTTGGCCAGGTGATCTGGGGCCAAACCTCCTAAACGCGAGGCCAAAGCGCTGGGTTGACGGGAGGTCGCTATGGAACAAACCTCATTCTGCTGTGCTACCCTGGCAGCGGAGTCAACAGAAGGGTCACACATAATCTCACTGAGATTTACATTGCTGAGAACAGAGTATGTAATTCTCTTGTACGTCCTCTGCATTTAGAGAACTGCTGTTGCCACTCAGCTCCTCTATATCCAGAATTCGTACCCTGGCACATCATTTGCCATTGTCAATAACGAGGCACACGTGGACACGCGCATACACGCACTCGTTGGTCGCTCGGTATGTACAAGCTCTGAAAACAAACAGCGTCACCTCACGTCTCCTTAATCTGAGGATCTCAGAGCAATTCACGCAGGTAAAGTAGGGATCTTATCCAGGCAGGTGAAGTGAAGCACCGGGAATTTATCGGAGCTACCCAGGTTTTACAGGGAGTCTGTGGATGAAAACAGACGGACACTGCTGCAGAGAGGCTGGAGCCACCTCCAGCTCCTGGCAGTGTCTCCCTGCAGATGCAGCTTTACCCCTCTGAAAATCTCGCAGTAAGAGTCTTACACAAATAACTAAGGTTGGCAAGGGGTGCCTAACTCTTTCTGGCTGCTGAAAAAATCCTCTACTCAAGTTTGACACAGCCGAAATAATTAAAGAAGGAAAAAAGACGAGAAGCCGATAAAATCTGTGAGAGCCCACCCCTCCGCCTGTCCCGAGCAATGCTGCGCGGATAGCTGCCTGTGTCAGCAACGGGGTTTCACAATCAAATTTGAAACGGTGCAGCTGAGGACAGCATTAATTTAGAGTTTGGAGCCAGTACTGCAGAAAACCTACAGGCCCAATCCCCAGCTGGTGTAAACTGGTGTAATTCGGCTGCTGTGAGGCTTGTGAACAGCAGCTGAGGATCTGGCCATAGGATCTCACCCCCTCCTCCCCACAAGGGTTGGAGCAGCTCCTGAGAATCACTCTAGAGCCCATTAAAACAAAAGTAAGATACCTCCAATCATTATTACTCATTTTTATGGCCACGTTGTTCACAAATGACTGAATTTAGCTGTCAAATGTATAGAAAAGAAAAATAAAATCGAAGCATCAGCCATCTGCGCCCCAGAAAATGTTTATATTTTCATCGGTTGTTTATGGCAAGAAGGTCTCAGCTCCTTTGTTCCACATCATATTAGTTATTGCATGGGAAATGAGTGTTTTTCACTTCGCCATTTATAAGGTTTTTGCATTCTCTCTCTTGTGCATGCTCGATCTCTCTCTATATGTATTTTTAGTCCATATGTCTCGGATTGACGCATGGAATTGTGTTTGTTTTACTGGTTCTGTCTCTCTAATAGTTTTTCATTGCAAAGGGGATCCAATGTTTCTTATTTACTCTGCTTTCTTCCAGTGCCATTACTGTGAGCGCTCGGTTCAATCAATCCAATTGCCTGATAGCTATGAGGTTCCCTGACCTATTTGAGTGTGAAGGAAACGGGAGCAGGGAGAGCGCTGCAAGCCCGCCTCGGTGTGCCTCGCAGATGTGTGCCGAGGGCCGGGTCCGCAGTGGGAGCCCCGGCGTCCCTCTGCTCGGCGACACGGGGGGCAGCTGCAGGGTCCCCCAGCTGGGGACGTGGCCTGGGTCGCTCAGATGTACCCCGGACCAGGGCTGGGATTTCCAGGAGTGCTCTGTGACCCGAAGGCGGAATCCATGCAATCATCTCCCTTGAGGCCGCTCAGTTTTCCAGCAAGGTTTAGTGCCCGCACTCAGAAACTCAGGCCCTCTCTCAAGCTGAGTGCCCCAAATCCAGTAGCCAGTTAGGAAAATTTTGGCCAAAAGGCATCAAGAACGAGGCACAGTTGTTGCAAGTGAGAGTTCCACTCCACCAGATCATGTAAACACGTATTTAGCTCTAAGTGGATAAGTAATCCCTCTGAAAGCCACCCAAGCTGAACGGTTTTCTCGATCTGGCGCTGTCTCAGCTGAGCAGCCTATTTTCCCTCTTTCAATCCCCCCGCAAGGAAGCGCAAGCACAAGTTAAAACCCTAGAGACTGCCTCCACCTTCATCCCTGGCCTCATCTCCTGTTCCCAGCCTTACCGGGAGCGTGCTGCAAGCGGTGGGAGCGTCAATCTGCTGAGGGTACTGGGGCACAGCCACGTATGGGGCACAGCAACGTATGGGACACCAGGGAGGCCTCCCCTGAAACACGGAGTGCCACGGTGGGCCCTGCGCTGTTAGACAGATGCTGCAGGAGAAGGAAAGGGGAAATACAGGGCACGCGAGGAGCAAACAGCCGCGTGACGGAGCCAGCGCTGCTCTCTGTGACCCTCAGAACGACGCCTTTGTGACACTGCGTACGGGTTTCAGAGGGACACATCTGCGTGCTCAGCACAAAGTGTCCCAAGCCCCCCGACCTGCGATGGCAAGTGGCCCTGTGGTCTCAACAGCATCTAACCGGGACTGATGCCAGCCCGCACTGCCTGCCCTCTCGCCCGCCCGGCAGGACCCGTTTCAGTGCCCCCCGCCAGCACGGCGGCAGCAGGGGGACCGCAGGATGGGGCAGGATTGCCGTTTGGTGCTGCCAGGAATACCTGCTCTCTAACAGCGCTAACAACCTCCTGTTTTGAAGACGCTTTGATGGCATTAGCAAGATCCTTCCACAAAGCACCCCAAACACCCTCAAATCCTGTGCACTGGGGCGTTGCTAGAGCTGTGGCCCCGGCAGAGCATCGCCTGCCCTGCGGGGGCACGGGAAAGGGAGCAGAGGCTCAGAGGAAGGTAAGGAGCCGCTGCCCGCTAGCAAGGCAGAACCAGCACCGGGGGACGTCACCGACACAGGAGGATGGTGTCACCAGCGATACCGAGAAGACACGCAGGGCTGTCCCCTCTCGCGCCGAGCCGGAGGCAGCATGTGGTCGTCAACCCACGGCAGTGCTGAATGAGAAATCCCAAGGAAGCAAAGTGAGGAAATGAATTCCAGGCGAGCGGCTCGGGCAGGGGGAGGGAAGGGTGGAACGAGCGTCTCTCTTTTCAAGGCAGCTGGGCTTATTTTAATGGGCAAGGTCAGCAAAGAAATGACCAGGAAGAGAAATCGCTGCCATTACAAATCAGTCGCGATCTTGTATCAATTATTCCCCGCACAGTTCCCTTGCCTTGGGCTGAAGCAAACACGGCCTAATCAGTTTTACATCTACGTTTAATTTTATTGGAAAGAGGAGCCAGCAATGCATCATGGGGCTGCTGTGTGACATGAAAGGTGACCCCTGCCAACTTAATGACACAATACATAACCCTTAATGAAGTCACTATCTTGTCCTTTTTTTGCTGTCTCAGCCTGATGATTTATGATGGCATCATTTTGCTTTGCCCTCTTTTCATTTCAGCTTGACAAAGTGGATGAAACAATTATCTTCGTTATCGGCCAGAGCAGTAGAAATGTGATAGTTGAGGATTTCTGCAGGTGGAGGGCCTCGGCTATGGATCAAACAAATGGAGAAATGCACTTAGAAACTGGGGGGTTCCCCCCTTCTTTTCTCTCTCTTTGCGGCCTCCTGAAGATGGATAGAGGATCCCAACGAGCCCTGCAAGCCCTATATCACTGTGGCAAGGAGCAATTTCAAGGAGAAGAGATTTCTGGAGCAGCAGAGAGAAGCAAGCTGGGAGGTTTCAATCAATTTCCTTTCTCAGCTTTTTTCCTCTCCTCCCCACACACACGTGTACTGATACGATGCAGACCCGTGAACATGCCTGACGGGGGTTATTGGGCAGGTATGCAGCTACATAAAGGCACTGAGTGCTAATGACCGTGTGTGTTGGTGCCTCTGCATATCCGTGTGTGTGTTTCCATCTGATTTTATGCATAATTAAAATCAGCATAAGCTTGTATGTAATTCTTCAGAGCTGAGTCTACTTCTCCATGGTCACAACACTTTCTGGCTGCAAGTGCATCACAAACCCGCTGTTACTAACTGCAGCTTGGTGCTTTGAACAACACCACAGCCCAGCTCTTTTTTTTTTTTTACCAATTTTTAGAGAAAACAGATACCTTTTTTCCCTTGCTACCTACAGAGGTTGTATGATGGAAACCTTCCTCCATTGACAGATGCAGATGGAAGCTGACGGCACAGTATTTCAGTCCTGCTAGGCAGAGATGACAAAGTGCCCTTGCTAGCCATATGCTTGATGGCACTTGGAACTGCCACAGCAATATTTTTTGGCTGGTGCTGCTCAGGGTCTGATGTGGCTGTTGATGTTTACTTGGTTTCTCCTCTACATCGAGATGATTCAGGATGACTGTGAGCAGACCTTAGTAGTAGTGTTTAGGCACATGAACAAATTCCTGCAATTCCTCACTGATTTTAAGAGATAAAAAAGACAGACTCGGCTATTCCACCCATGCTCTTTGCCTGCCAGGGCTGCTCCTTGCAGCACCTTTCCCAAGTCCCAAGCACAGCCATTCCTTTATTCTACAAGCTGACGGAAGCCCTCCATCCACACTTCACCAGCAAGGCTGAGCCTAAGTAAGAGTTTTCTGCTCTGCCGTACACTGCCCAGCTACCCCAGCTCCCCGGTGTGAGCTGCTGGAGAACCTTCCATCAGCAGAGCTGAAATTAAAATGTTGTCATTGCACGGCTTGAACATAGCACTCGGCCAACTCAATCGCATTGCCCTGCTCCTCACTATGGATTTGCGTATTTGGAAGGCTACCTATTTTTAGCCACATTTTTGATGTTTGTGGAAATAGTAGTGAGAAGCCTTCCAGGATTTTACAACTGCTGCTCCGGCCTCCTAGCGCTCTTTTGTGCACCCATGCAGGTCAAGACCTCTCTACAGGGAACCAGTTAGAGTACCTCTAATTAAGTTATTCTGCCTCATTCCTGACTAATATAAAACACACTTATCAACCCAGATTCTGCATCAGGGCTCTTGATGAGCCTCAAGCTCCATCCTCCTCCTCACAAGGAAGGCTTTCTCTCCACGCTGTGACCTGAGCGGGGCTGCTCAGGGAGGGTGGGGAAGGAATGAGAAGATAAATGTAGTTTGGCAGGACATTAAGGGAAACCACAATATTGCCTTGTAATGCAGCTCCTATCTGATCAGCAGAGTCAAATGTGGTGTCGGAGTTATGTCTCATAGGAAGTAGAACCAGCCGCCCCCGTCAAACTGATTGCCGAGATCTTCCCTGAGATACTCCTTCTGTCTGTCAGAGATACCAGCTGCCGAGGAATTCCCAGCATGTGCTGCGAGTGACCCGACCGCGCTAACGCAGACCTTCTCCTGCCCCCACCCCTCAGGCTCCGCTGCCTCCAGCCTCCCCTCCCCTGCTCCAAGGGGCTGCAGCCACGCTGCGGGGAAGGGCACGGCCGCGCGGGCACCGCTGGGCAGCCGGGCTCTCGCAGCTTGGCAGGGCCTGAGAAAACATGGCCTGGCTTAGCTCGGTGCGTGGAGGCTGTGGGAGTGGGACACGGGTATTGCTTTCTCTTACAGCGGGAGAAGAAGATGCAGCTCTTGAATTGCTCCTTTAATTTCCTAACACCTTCCTGCTGCCCTCACAGGAGGTATTTCCTGCTCCTCTTGTCAGGTTGGACAGCATCCTAGGAATTCATTCACATGGAAGGTGATAAATGTGATGCGTTGGCAGAAAACATAGGCAGCAGTAGCCTCTAGTACTTTCAGAATAATCTGCAAAAATTTAACTAATTAATTCTCAGGCCCATCCCATAAATTAGATAGGTATGAAAGCCATTGGGATCCAGGGCCTCAGGTGGTCGCACCGCCAGAGCCCACCGCAGACACGGGTGCTGGATGTGGTCAAGCCCAGCAGCGGGAACTACAGCACGCAGCCAGAGCCACAAATCCTGCTTAGGTTCAAACGCATCAAAGAGGGAATAAAAGGCTCTCTGGAGTGACTCCTCTATTGCTGGGATAATTACAGCCAAGATCAGAACTGGTCAGAAAACGGGAACATTTTACAAATGAACAAACAACTAACTGTAGGGTAGTTTAATCATAATTGATGGAAAACCACCACCCAATGAGTAGCTGCATGCAGACCTGGTAGTGGTCTGAGCAGCTGAGTGTGATGTATAGCGGCCGTTTTCTAATCCCCCCTCTTTCTATGCCCATTCTTTCTCATGTCCTTGCTTCAAGAGGTTTTACAGCATTTACATCATGGTCCTTGCTATGGTATCTAAGGGTATTTAACAGCTACGGTTTGATACGCAGGCTCTGGTTTGGGGAACAAACAGCAAGGAGCCCTCCCAAGGAAGGGCATGATTTTTCTGATGGACCGAGCTCTGTAAGGGTTAACGCATCCTTCCGCTTTGCCTGCCTCTAGTCCCAGTGCCAAAAACCCCACTTGTTCGTCTGCTGCGCTTCCTCCGCGTGTCAGCAAAGGAAATCCGTAATCTCCCAGCTACAGATTTGGGGAACTTTGACATCCCCTAATGAGGTAAACACATTACTGTCATGTACAAACAAACAGCAACAAATTAGCAGCTGACACGTGAGGAAGCCACGGCAAAGCAACACGCAGCACTCTTTACAGGCAATTAACGCTGCCTGTGCTGGCTGCTCATGTGCCAGCCGGGTCTCGTCCCGCGCTCCCTGCCCCAGCCCCGCGCCCGTCCTGGCCATCCTCCATCTGCCTTTTCCCTCTGCCACCCGAGAGCCCCGCCGGCGATGGGTGCGATGCGGGGCAGGGTCAGGAGCAGGGCGAGGAACCGGGGCGGCACTGGGCGCAGCCGTCCCCGGGAGCGCTGCGCGTTGCGCTGCACCTTCCCCGAGCAGAGGTGGGATGCTGAGCCGCCGGGACCCCGGGCTCCACTCCGTTATTCCCCAAATGGGAACGCGCCCCTGAGTTTGGGAGGAAGGACGGCAGCGGTCTGGCAGAGGAGGCTCTTTGTGTTAGGTCTCTTTCAGAAATCAGTTTCTTGCAACATCGCCTGTAAAGATTCCAGGGTCTTTGCTTCCAGTCCCTCGCTTTAGACAATATCCCAGGAAAAGGGCTCAGTAGCTAAAATAAGATAGGAAGGGGAAACCAAGCTGGTAAAGAGGGACAGATATTTGACTTTTATTTCAGCAAAAGCCATCTCTATTAAGTGAGAGCGAGGGCAATAGGCCCACAGTCAAAGGCCTTTATTATTATAATTGCTTTGCAAGGGTGAAAGCCTGTGGATAAGAATCCAAATCAGCCATTATTCAGAATGATAATCATGAAAAAAGATAAATAAATAAAGGTAGGATCCAGCCAAAAAAGGAGCTCACATTATCAGCCAATAAACCAATAATCCATTAGTGACCAAGGTTGCTGAATAATATAGTACTTTCACAGTACCCATAATTTATGCTGCAGACTAGAGAATAGACACGATTATTAGAGTGAGGGCTACTGGATGACACATGATGCATGACCGCGCGGCATTGATCTTCACACAACAGGAAGGTGTCTAGACTGGGAGATGTATGGCCGCGCGATTCAGAGCAGGGCATATTTCATGCGGGGCCTAATGGAGTAGTGGAGGCCGTGATGGATGACTTGCCTAGTTTCAGTAGCAGCGCAGTTATAGCAGTGCTAATGCGTGACCTCTCCCGCTCCCTGCGTCCTTCATTCAGTCAGGGTGACCTCATTTAAAGGGATGGAAAATGAGAGGCGCAGAGGACGAGGGGGAGGGAAGAAGGGGGAGAGAGGGGAGGAGAAGAAGAGAAATAAGAAAAATAAAAGATAAGGAGAGGGCGTGATGTAAATGAACGATCTCTCGTGAGCTGCCACCCCGCTTCGGGCTCACTCCCCCCCTGCAGCAGCGCTGGCCGGTACGGGACGGGTTCTGCTCCGCACCTGTTCCGCTCCCGTTCGCAGCACGTTCACACAAGTGCCACTGAAAGCACAGCGAGGCCCCCGCGGTGCAGCCCCCGGCCCCGCTGCTCGCACTGCCAGGGCTGGTGGGAGGGGGCCAGCAGCCCCCTCTCGCTGCCCTGCGGTGCCTTAACCTGGCTGTGCCGCGCACGCACCCCTCCCGCGATCTGGCAGCCTGCGGGTGCAGCGGGCATGGCTGCAAAGCCCCCACCTGGTCCCGCTGCTGGAAATCGTCCCCAGGGCTGGGAAACGGCTCCTGCCAGCAGCGATTTTCAGCCTAGGGCAACAAACCAACCCCAAACGAGTGACACCTGCAATCCTGCGGCAGGCCTCATTCCTTGTTGCATGATTACAGGCGATAAATAGATTCAGAAGTGGGTGCGCAGTCACCTTATTAAGATCCCCCACCCTTTCACTGAAACCCTCATCTTCCTCTTCAGCAACCCTGCCTCCATCCATTCTTCCCTCTGTCTGACAGCCACCAGCCTGGCCCAGGCACAGGCAGGGGAAACTCAGCAAGCGATGTGGAACGCACCAAAAAAAAAGTGAAATAAATGTAAAAACTGCAAGTGGGATCAAAATGGATGAATGGCAGGAGCCCTAAAAGACCGAAACACATTAAAACAGAACCCCACCACGAGTTTTTAAAATGGATCAGATTTGTTTTTAAGGGCGGCATCCAAAGGCAGCCACAACGCACGCGCTGCTGTCAAACAGGCACCGACGCGGCACGGCCACCTGGCAGGGCTCCGGAGGGCTCACCGGCGCCAGAGCACCTGCTGGCCGCCACAACTGGCCGGGCTCTGCTCCCTGCGCTCCGGGATGGAGGAGGGAGGAGGAGAGTGAAGGAAAATGCGAGTCTCTGGGCAGAGCTGGAACAACGTTTTGCTTTCTCTCGAGAGGATCGGGAAGGACTGTTAATACGCTGGTCTGAGGCCCCTGTCTGTTTAGAAAGGTTACTGCAGCCCCGCCAGTGTGCCCAGCCTGGAGGAATTTTACTCCGAATCCCAGTACATCTTACTAGCTTTGGGGAGGACTGGCATCGGACGGGGAGAAGACAGCCACCCAGGTGCTCCCCGCTGACCGTTGGGACCTGACTTCCAGAAGAACCCTGTACGGATCATCAGAAGAATGTTTTGTTTTGTTTTGTTTTTACTTCCAGGAATTTCTTTAAGGAAAACCAAAAACCAGGTATTTTGGGGTCATATTTTCCCATCTAACAGTACCACTTTTTGATGGCAGCTAGTATTTCCATTTGCTGGTGAGAAATATACCCGGACTGATAAAACAACATACCCAAGAGCTCTAAACTGATTTGTCTCAGGAAATCGATGGCAGAGCCCCACGCGGGGCCCAGCAAGGCTGCTCTGCCCCACGCGGCACAGCCTCGGCCTGCAGCTAAACCTGACTCCAGCGGAGAACGCATCAGCCGCCTCCCCTCCTTTAGCCCTTAGCTGGATGCTCACGGCTTCTTCCTGATGAATCCTGCGCTTTGGTAATGAATCCTACAGGGTCCCTAAAGGTTAAATAAAATGATCTCTGAAAGCTGAAAACTGAATTGATAAAATGGAAGCGTTTGCTTTCTCCCTGCTGTTTTGATTCTGCTTTCCTTATCTCTCGTTCATTGTTTTCACCATCCTGGAGTAGTGCCCAGGGGTGCTGTCAGCCGGGTGTCTGTGCAGAGAAGAGACAGTCTCCGCCCCAAAGAACCTGCAAGCTTAGTAGTGAAGACAGATGGATAAAAGGCAAGATTATTATCCCTGCTCACAAGTACAAAACCGAAGCACTCAGAACATACATCACTGCTTGCAGTCACAAGGAAAAGACCAGAGCAGAACCAGGAGCTAAGCCTCAGGCTCTCGGGGCTGTGCTTTAGACACAAGAGCATCCTCCCCACTCTAACCAGCTGGCACTTAAACCGGGACACGCAGGAGGTTACGCTATGGGCAGAGGGGAGATGGCTATTTGCTTGGCCCCGGGAGCATCTCTTCCTGTGTCCGACCCAGCCCCAGCCTGCCCGAACCCCCCTTAGCACACCCCCTCGAGGATCGCTGCAGCCCCTTAAGCACGGCCGCACTGCTGCGCTCGGTGCCCCCTACGACAGCTCCGCGACTCCCTTCGAAGCATACGTGAACCCACGCAAACCCCTGCTACGTTTCTTCCCCTCCACATAAGGGCTCTAACTCCCCGAGCTGCCTGGAAAGAAAAAGAGAGTGGACATTTACTGTGTTTCCTTTACCATCTGGGCTTATTAAAAACTGCGCAGCAAATTAAAAATAGGTGGGAACAAAGATGGGGGAATGACATAAAGGGTTGCAGAAAATTCTCTGTGTACTTTTAAAAGCTGGAATTGCCATATGGACTGGCAGAGAGACATGTTTTACATTTCCACTGGTACATGACTGACATCATTTAGCATTAACTTCTATTTGAATAAAATGGTAGTAGACATTTAGGTAATATTACAGGGCAATAAATGTTTTAAAGAGCCTTGGGGGGATGCTCTTGAAACACAGTCCAGACCAGAACTCTAAAAATATGTCTTAATATATATTAACCTCTTTTAGGACTTTTGGCTCTCAAACAAATAATGGAGGATAGAAGGGATTTTTTTTTCCTCCCCTTTTACTCTCTGAATTAAGAGTCCCTAGCTATATTTTTTCCTTTTTTCCTCTTTAGCTGTGCTGGGAAGAACATGAGGGAATGTAGTTAAAATTCAAAAAGGTTCCCCTTTATCATTACCATGAATCAACACAATAAATGAGCCCCTTCAGAGCACGGTAATAAGAATTTGATAAATCATCAGCCAAAAATTAACTAGATGTCAAAACAATCTTTGGGAAGTGTGATGGATTAGGGGCGATAGTGGCAATTAATCTCCCAGCATGAGTTCACAGGAGAGACTGAACGCTGGGAGATGGATAGGGGGGAGACCAAGGCCTCACAAGGTCAGGACACTGCGGAAAGGAGCGAGAGAGGGAGAGAGAGACGGAGAGAAGAAAAAAATTCCACTGAGTCGGCAGTACCCAGGCCCCCAGCAGCCGAGGTAGAGGTCAGTCACATGCCTTTGAAAACCTTTCTGTCTCCAGCTGCTCTCTGTGATGAGGCAAGCACTTTTCTGCTCCTGCTAATAAATGCCACAAGCCAGCTCATGGGGTACAACACATGGCTGGAGAGAGCAGGAGACCAAAGCAGGCTTCATCCGCGGGGCTGCGCTCCTTTGTAAACAGTAACGGGGGCGGCTGGAGGCGGCAGGATGCCGGAGGGAGACAAATCCTTCCCTAATGTGTGAATCCATCCAGACAAGGCCTGGCAGTGGGTGTGTGGGGCTCGACTAATTCCGCCTGAGCGCAGGAGGGGAGAGCGTGGGAGGAAAGTGCCACCGCAGCCGCAAGTCCCCATCCAGCTGGCAGAGCCGCGTCCCCCGTCCTCCACCTTCGGGAGGTCTGCAGCCCCGCTGGAGGCAGCGGAGGCAGCCGGGCGGAGGCAGTAAATAGCAGAGGCTCACAGCTCCTGGTGGGCAAGCACTGAGAAGGCACCATCCACTGGACTGGCGGAGGTCAAGGGGAGCAATTCTGTTGTCCACCTCCACCTCCCGCAGCCTCAGAGACACCTTCACGAATAGCAAGTCTATTCATGGCACCTACACAACGGCTTGGGCTGGGGATGAAGGAAGAGGAGCAGGGTTCAAGCTCTGCTCCTCCAGCATAGCCTCTGACACACAGGATGAGCTGAGACAGACGAAGCAGACCATCTCACTATGCCTCAGTTTCCCTAGGTTTGTATTGGAGGTGATTATACCAATGCAGCAGTTTTCAACCTGTTGCGGTTGGGAAGCATCTTGGGACACCCAGAGGAAAAGGTGAGAGGGTTGTTATGCACTGTGTTAGCAAGACAAGTCTTGCAGGGATGCACTGAGGTTTTCCCCCAGCTCCCAGACTTAGTTTCTTAAAATCCGGTACATCCTTCCTTTCCCTCCTGTCCGCTTCAGGAAAGCGATCATCTTTACCTCTGCAGGTTGCTTCTGCATCCTATATCCTAACAGCAGCACAAGCTCCCAGCTCGAGTGCAGCACGGTACAGACTGGAAAATATCTGCTGTGAGTCAGCCACTGCTCTGCTGTTTTGCTGCCCTAGGCAACTGCTTGCTCTGCTGGTGCTGCACAGCCAGCCTGGCGCAGCACTACTCCCTGCTCGCCCTTCCCATTACGTCCAGCCCCCGGTAATAACGCGTACGACAGCATCCTGCTCCGCATGCGGATCTGCGCTGGCAGGACTTTTTGACCGGAGTCAGCTGGGCCAGCCCCAGAGATGATGTGCACGAGAGGCGGCAGCGCCCAAGGCCAGTCCTGCCCATTTACGCTCTTCCTTCTTTGCACAAAATCTGCCACCCGGAATCCTTTGCAATCCAAACAGGAAAAAAAAAAAAAAAAAAAAAAGAAAGGGTGATGAAAGAAAATACAAAGTCAGGCAATCTCCTGGCAGGTCTTGTACTGACTCCTCACACTTCTTGCTGGGCCTCGGGGCATGGAGCTCCCAGTGACATTTCTCCCAGCAAATTCAGAGCCTGCCGCACACTCAGAGACTCGGGAACACACCAGGCAGCCAGGGCTGCACTGGGGCACGGACATGCCTGCAGCTGACTCTTTTAGGAGTGACAGTGACCGCAAGAGAATAAATAATTGGCCCAGATCCTCTGCAGCCACACTGCTGCGGTTCTCCATTTCATCACTCTGAGGCTTGCAATCCTTTCCTGAGCTGTTTAGCATCTCTCCTCACATTTTCACTGCTGGAGCACTGTTGGCTTTGATACACATTGTGCTCTTCCCCTCCAGCGACAAGGAACAAATGTTCATGCAACACAGAAAGCGCCCATGGGGTGAGGAAGGAGAGGCTCAGACTTACTGAAAACATCCGCGGCTGCTTGCTTTCACCACTATCTTCACACTCCAAGCAGGGAGAGAGGACAGGGAAGCAGGAGCTGAGGACAGTGTCTTGGCTCACCAAAGGTTCTTCTCCTCCACCATCACCCGGACTCATACCGACACCAGCCAAGGAGGAGGACAGACAGGCTTTGCTGCTGACAACCCAGGTCCTCCAAGGATGATGAGGAATGCAGGATCTGGGCAGAGCGCCTGGCAGCAGAGAGGAGCACCGCGTAGTCCTGATTGCTCTAGTCATGAGCTGAAAGCCTCCCAAATGGGATAGCAGCACATGCAAGCGATATTTTGAACCTTTGCAGTAAAAGCGGAGCTTGGAAGTTGAAGCGGTTGTGAAGTAAAACCACAAGTGGGGGCACCAGCGAAGCAAAATCTGCCAGGCAGTGGCAGCAAGCTGTTAGCTCTCCCGTCTCATCTCACTAGAGGTGCTGTTTATGGACTGAGAAGATAAAGATTCGAGATGCAGTTATGGCAATATTGCTGTCAAACTTTGCTTGTTTGCATTGGCATGGCATACTGAGATTCAGTTACGCTGGAGATGCCACTATAGCAGATATATTACAAATGCAATGCAAGACATGGTCCTTTTCCTGAAGGAACTGAAGCCCCCAGCAGGTTACAAACACTGGCAGTGGGGATTTCTGCTCCTTCGCTAGATGCCTCAGGGCCAAATGCCGTTGTCAGTACTGTAGCTGAAGAGAAGTACTGAAGTCAAGAGAATTAATTCAGATTTATGAGTCTCAAATGAACGGGTTGTTAGTGTCTAGAAACGGAAGGGGTAGGGACAACCCAACTGAGATGGAGCAGAGCTCCTTGCTTGCAATGCACAACGTGCTCTGCAGCTGTCTCGGGGATGTTGCAATGAAAGTCATTCTCCAACAAGCTAAAGCAAAGTATTTGCTGCGGTCACCTGAATGCGCATATCCAGTTCAGCAATGTCTCTCCCTATAACCCAATAGTCATTTATTTACTGAGGTAGGGTTCACTCAGAAGCACTGCGTAGCTTTCACTTCCCTACCTAATTTTGCTGCTATGTTAATTGAAACTACTGAGACTTGGTTAAAGAACAGGACTTGCCCATTATTACTCGCTGTTAGAGGCTAAGGATAAGCCTCCATTAGCTCCAACAGCTTTGCTCCTGTGTATTCATACTGTTGATAACACCTTTCTTAAATATTTGCATCCTTAAGAAGGAACCTTTCTTTTTCCCCCCCATCTTATCGCATCTTTCATGATTATCTCTGGGTTGCTAGTACAGTTTTGTGTAAGAGACAAACACCTGGCAAATGTTTGGATACTGCTGGCTGCTTGGCGCCTATCAATGTCAGAAAGATTTCTGGGCAAAAAAAAAAAAAGAAAAAGAAGAAGAAAAAACCTGCCCAGCTGGAACACTTTCCCAGAATGCCTGTCTCTTCTCAAGACAGACAAGGCTTGGACAGAACAGATGTTTCCACCCAAAAGCAGATGTGGAGATGTTACTTTCCCAGGGAGGAAATGTGGTGGGGTTTATTATTAACCAACAGTCCCCATATGACAGCTTCCCTTGACCAACAGTTGGAAAATCTGGAAAAAAACATAACCCTCTAAGCCAAGTGGTGGCAGGAAATAGCCAGCCCTGATGGACTCCCTTGATTTATTATTATTAATTACAACCCGGAAATGACCAACATCATCTGGGAGAGCCAAACATGGAAGAGAAAGAAAGCTTGAGCACAGGGGCCAAATTTTTGATTCCATGATGGCCTCAGCGTGCTGCTGAACTTCAGGAAAGGCAGCTGCGAGTCCGCCCGAGCAGCCTCTGTAAGATGCAGAAGGAAAGGTCTGGAGGCGCAAGTGGCCAACGGGGAAGGGGGAGTCTCACGGCAATCCTGTGTCACCCATGGAGTACAGCGCGGACAAGTGGCAGCCCTAAAACCAGAAGCACTGGAGCTGTGCGAGCACGACGCTGAGCCTCAGAAGGATGTCTGTTAAACGACAGACTGGAGCTGTGCCACGCTGAGGTCCCGAACCAGCTTCCCAGCAAGGAGCACCATGCGCGTACAGCCCAGCTGGCCAGCTGATTTCTGCAGCACTTCAGCTACACGACACTGACGTACTGTAAATCGAGTGATGGAAAACAGGCAACAGAAAGAGAAGAAAGTACAGACCAAACCCAAACCAAATGCAGTGAATGAGAAAAGAATTCTATCAGAGAAGCAAAGTGTCTCAATGAAAGAATGTAAAGCAAAATAGGTTATAAAAATATGAACCATTTGAAAAGTGACCAAATCTCTAGTGATGGGAATGTACAATAAACAGCTCTGTCACCAGGTCCAGAAAGTTTGATCAAGTGCAGTTACCAGCCTGAAACTGGAACAAAATAATCCAACAGTTACCAGAAGGCTGACCAAAAGCTAAGGCACCTGTGACAGGTGAACAGATGGGTGCAAGTTGGCTTATAGCTGCATGGAGAGAGGAATTGTGAACTGAGTATTTAAAGCATCAGTCAGCCTCTGAGACCATGTGTCAGCACGGGAGAAGCAGCGCTCTGGTTACTTAGCCCGCCGCTCCTGCATGGATGACGAGTTTGGGTCTTTCCTTCCACTTGTCCCCCTGCCCGAGTCGGGTACAGACACACTGCTCTGCTCTGCAAGCCCGTGCTCTTTGCCTGACACCAGCACGTGGGTGTGAAGGGGAACCATGCAGTGATCATTATCTGAGCAAACACGGTATCTAGCTACTCAAAATTTGGCAGGTGTACCTATATTTTGCGAACTGAGAGGCTGGTTCAGCTTTACTAAAAGCTTTAGATTTCCTTCGTCCTTTTCCTCTACAGAACTTATACATTTCCAGATTTTAAAACAAACATTGAATCAACCATTACCACCGCTGGTGTAAAATAAGACATTTTCTGCTTCTCTGCTGACAGCCCCACCTAAGGACACATGGACACTTTCCCATCAGGTACGGGAGAGCACGGGCTCCCCGACACGCACACACGTCTGCTGTGGTTAACACACACCGAGAGCTCATAAAACATCTGTTTGTATTTTCAGAGCAGTATTAACATTGTCAGACCATGGCAAATCTGCTTAATTTTAATGGACACATGTATAATACACAAGCCAAAATACACTTAAAATGGGACATGTCAGAAAATAAACAACTATTAGCTAATGAAATACAAAGGAAGTCAGTTCTTGCACTTTCTCTCTCCCGTACATCCCCTGCAGCCACAGTTCAGTCATCTCCTCACTGTGGCTCCTCACTGCAGCCTCACACCCAAAAACTTTGTCAGGAAAATAAAGACACCTCTCCGAAGCGCACTGAGAGCACGGGAGGGAGCGCGGAGAGGCAAGGCCTCTGCTGCACTCGTGTTTTCAGCACCGGAGTAGCGCTGCTCTAATGGCCAGAAGAGGCCACTCGCTTTCTAAGGAAGCTTTAAAAAAGCCCAACATCCACGTGAAAATCAGCCCCCACCCCAGCACAGAACAGCTCTGGCTCAGGGACCTAAGAATGCTGCCTCAGATGCTGGAGGAAGCACTGAAAAGCCTGATTTCCAGCTACGCTGCTTGTGCTAGCCATGTAAGAAAGCTCAGGCAGGTGGCACTGAGCCTAGCCTCACCTCAAAGCCCTTCTTCCATCTCAGAACAGGCGAAGAGTCCTCTGTGCGTCAGGGCCGACAACTCCTGTCTTTGAACGGGCAGTGGCTTCATCCACGGGACAAGTTTTGAAATTCCATTACAAAAAAATCACGCTCGATTCCTTCCAAGCATCGCATGTCACTGCCACAGCCCCGGCCCAGACACGGCCTGGTTTTGCCAGCCGCCGGCTCCGGGCCTTGCCCACGCGGCCCCTGGCAGGGCCGAACCCGGCGTCCCTCAGGTGGCAGGGCCGAACC
>VXAA01005292.1:247624-331158 GCA_013399115.1 Anseranas semipalmata
TTTTTTTTTTTATATCAATCACTAGTAAGCTAGCATATCAAGAAATAGTGCAAGGAGAAAGGAGAGAAGGAGAAAGAAAACTATGCACGTGACACTAATCCCAACTCAATCCAACAACTAGCCAGGTGAGTGACCCCAAAGGGTTTTATTTTGTCCAGAGTCTCCAAAAGTGCCAGTAGCTCTCGCAGCTGCGGTGCCTGGCCAGCACACGCTGCTGTGGCTGGGCCAGTGGCACTCAAAACACTGCAAGAAATTCCTACAGGGATATCAAGCCTGTACTAAAATTACTTTCCTGATGTAGGGGTTGGATCTTGCTTCAAGGCACAGAAGTGCGGGAAATGAGCACAGAACTGCCCCACGCCAGGGACAGCGCCGGAAGCTTTAGAGCCTGGATCTCAGCAGCCATGTCAGGCCGGGCTTTGCTGCACACCTCTGCAGGACTGAGCACGACCCGTCCTGCCTCTGCACGCCGCCTCCGAGCCTACGGAGCAAGGGAGGGCCCTGCCCCACTCAGCGCACGTTCTGGTGAGCAAGACAGGGACAGGTCGGAGCCACTGACATCACCTTCGGCTTCAGCCGTGCAGGCCGCTGCACATCTGTTGGATAGCAAGAATTGTGGCCCTCAGTGACCTGGCCTGGATTTAAATCAGTGACCTAGCAATCAAAGACCGAACACCCCATTAGCCACCTAGACTGCTCCGAAAAGGATGTTTTGAGCAGCTTTGGTGAGCTCCCGTAATCGACACATCCTTCCACACATCTCCAGGAATATTACTGGGATACAAAGTATGACTGACTAAAGAGATGAAGATATTAAGCATGTGTCTTTGTCAGTTATGGCCATTATCATTAGCAGACTAGCTACTATTCCCTATATATTCCTTTTAGAACCGTTTACAGCTGAAACATTTTTAATGGCTCGATGAATATGAATGCAACATTTATAACCATTTACACATATGAGACTTTGGGGCACATCCATCTTTCATTGCAGGCACATAACCTCCCATTACCGCACTGTCACGCTGAAGAGTGAGTGGGGAGAAGAGGACCCCACTCCGTAGTGAAAGATGAGGACATTATTTCTGCCTGTTTTGTACAACACATTTTCAGAAATCTCCCTTATTGTCACCACAGACTTCTCTCCCCAGTCACACACTTATTTAGACTCTTTATATTTTCATTAACAATGGAAAAATGCAGGCCGTTACATCTGTTAGCAGACATAATTTTAGACAAATACAACTTCTTATCAAATAAGCCTGCAATAAATGTTTCATGAACAGAACCCTTCAGTAGAACTCCCAACACTAATTTAATGAGAAGTATCAAATGATTTTTTTTTTTTTATTCTGATATCTCCCCTGAGACAAATGATACTTTGCAGGCCTATTTTTAACAAATGAATTATTGACTTAAACTGGCACAATTAATCACAATATAATGGGATCAGGGGATGTTAGAGGCTCATTCAGCACGGCAGATGATGAGTACTGACTCTTCCAAGAAATGAGGCTCTTTAATCACTCCCAGATTAACAGCTACATGCTTTCAAATTTCAATCACAGGGACCTGGCAGTGTGGAATGAAAAGGCCCTACTCCAGGAGGAAGGAAGAAAGCAGGAGGATTTCTTAGCCCACGAGAGCCGCGATGCTCACTTACCCAGAAACCGGCACCTGACGCCCCTCAGGAAAGGACAGGATCGAAACCACGCTGCATTTCTAAGAATTCTTCCTTCCAGTCCTTATGAGGTAAAGACTGATTTCAGGGAGATAGAGCATGCTCGTAACCCATCAGGCCGTTCAACACCTGCCGTTACGGGAAAATCTGCAGGACATAATAGGAAAAGCCTCTTAATTAATCCTCTCCTTAAAAGGATAGCTGCTCTCTAAAGTTTTTGTACTTTCCTGCAAAAGGTGCTACTACATTGCAGAACACATATACAAAAGTGTTTTTTGCTGTTGTTTTGTTCTTGTTTTAAATTTTCTTGGGTTAGCTCCATAGGTTTGTAGAGACATTCCTATTATATACAAGGATTTTTTCCCCTGCAACTCCAGAACTGGTTTCTTTATCCCCCCAGTCCTGCATCCAAGAGCATCCAAACTCCACAGGTCCACAAGCAGGCTCCTTGCACGCACTTTATTTCCAAAACTGAGGATCTGCCCCTCCTGTTCAATGGGGGACCTCAGGCTCTGAGCTAGTAAAGCACTTAGGAGACCACATTCAGCATAATCTCTGGTCACGCCAGGCCCTTTTACTCTGCACATGGGTAACTCTTTCTGTCCTCAGAAGCTACAGTTCCACTTTTCTCTAAGCCAGAGTGCAAAGCTTTCTGCTCTTCTGCGAAGAACTGCATTAACCTCCAGAAAACAGCTCAAAGAAGAGCAGACTCCCTAAAATGCCCCTACAGCTATGCAGTTGCTCCCCGTGCTAGTACCACCCAATCCCAAATGGCAGCCCCCGGGGTAAAGCCTCACACATCTGGGCAAGGAACTCTTTTTTTAACGGTCATAGCATCACCAGCCCAAGTGCCTAAGGACAAGCTTGGGTATTAACTCCCTGTAGGGCTTCCTAACTCACTGAGAACAAAGAGAAGTGCCAGGTAACCCTTTTTAAGCATTTGCAGAAGGGGCCAGTGTGATCTGTGCACCACTGCCCTGCAGACAGGTATTGCACGAGCTGTGGTTTAGGCCCCCAGTGTAAAGTGCATTGCTGATTTATCACCTCGGCTAGACTCTGAACTCTTGTGATTGCACAGATACAAATCACAGCAGGAGCATTCCCAACACCCGTGATTTGATGCAATTGTCTTGCAATGATTGGGACTGGAAATTCTTTCAGCTCCCCAGACAACATTTGACCCAATTAAAGAGTAATTCAGAAGCTTTTGTGACAAACGATAACAAAATAATAAGTATAAAGATCAAGTTTTAAAGCCAGAAATGGCAAAGGAAATGAAACAAAATTAACATCAAGGCAAACTGAATGCATGTTGAAACTACACGGAAAGTCAAATACTGTGTCTGCTTTACTTTGCTACTCTCGAGTTGAGGGTTCTGTCTTTCCTCAGCAACAGTTAGTGACATCTCAGACACCTCGGGCAGAGCTTTTTCCTTCAGCCTGTGCTGCTTGAGGTGCTTGCCATACCCTGGAATCTTGCAGGGAAAAATTCTCCATTTGGCAAGAGACTTGGCAAGTAAAAATGGGTAGAGAGATTCCCAGCAGCTGAGCTTCAAAACAAAAATGAATTCTTGTAATTTGCACTTATAAACAGTTTTAAAAATTAGCTCCTCTCTAAAATAGAGAAGTGAAAAGCATTTCCAGGATGGATCATGTGCATCATCTGGCCTCGCATCCTGCCTTTGACAGTGACTTGCATCAAATGCCTCAGCAAAAGAATTCAAGAAACTTCACAGCAGGATGTTCAAGACACAAAAGAAACTCCACAAGCAGATAATCACACAGCCCACATGGCCATCTTTTCCTGACCGCTTAAAGATATAAACAAATGCAAACCATGAAACGCATGTTTTAGCATTCAGCCAATACATGTTTGATTACTGTTTAGTGTTACACTCCTAGATATTAACATTATTTAGAAAAGTATACAATCTCCCTTTGATTCTTGTGCAGAAAAACAAACTTCCTGACTAAGGGTTGAGGAAGGAAATAATCAGCTACCTCTGCAATCACTGTCCAGCGATGAATTTCATCAACACTGTACAGCTGAGTGTTAGAGTTCATTTAGACAGAAAGGCAAAATGAATATTGTCCCAAGCTTCAAACCAGAGGGTAGGTAAACTCAATGCCAGCATTTGGGTTAAGGACTATCAGAGATAACTACGCTTTTTTTCCAGGTTGAGATTCAGCATTGGAGCTGATAGCAGAGGACCTGCGGAAGATGGTTTTCCCTCTTTGCAGGAGCCTTTTGCTCCTTCTATACCAAAAGGTATTTGCCAAGAGTGTTATGATATTGCATTGCTGCTTCATAAGAAAATCTCATTGTAATCTTTGTATACTTGATATACAAATTTAGGCTTTCAAACAAACAAAACCAAAACAAACAAACCAAAAAAAAAAACCAAACCAAAACAAACAAACAAAAAACACACAGGACTTTCAGATATTTTGACAAAGAGAATTGTCAGTTTTCTGTCCACTTCAGTCCTGACTCTTGTTGAAGCTGATGGAGAGAGTTCCTCAGAACAGGTTTGCTGTATTCACCATGTGGCTTTAACAGCTGCACATCCTCAAGCAAGGAGGAAACACCGCAGCTCCCATTATCCCTAAATTCACACAGAAAGGAGGAACAACCACTTGCACTGGAAAAGGAGTGGGAAAGAGACTGGAAAAGGTGGCAGATGTACTGGGCTGTGCCAGACTTTTTCCAAGACGTGTCGTTGTCTGCAAGGCAGAGTGCAGAAATGGGAAATGGCAAACGAAGCCCGCTTGTGCTGAAACGCGCCTGCATTTTCTCAGAACCAGAGCCGTGCTCGGAAACAGGGGCCAGCTCCCGGCTCTCCAGTGGAGGTCTGGTAGCCAAAAACTATTCTCTTCTTTATGTTAATTTATAGGCCTGTCAGAAAGTTAGAATTGATTGGGAAGAGGTCTTGTTTTACCTATGGTGGGAGGAAATCGAGTGATGTTAGCAGCAATGCTGGGCACATTATCATCTGCTGGTTCCATTTAACAACTTCTCACAACATATGCAGTTTACATTATGGTATCCTGCACATGTAGTCTTTGGCTGAAAATATCCTCCAGAGCTCTGAATTTATGGTCATGCAAATACTCAGAGAAGCAAGAAACACGCATGCCAAAGAATGAAAAAGGAAAGCCTTCTTTGTTTCTGCTTCTAGGTCATGTTAACTCTACCCCTGCTGTGCTGCAACAGAACAAGGTTGCTGGTGTTCACCCCCGCACCCTCATCTTCTGCAATGGCAATTCCTCAAACACCGTCATCTTGCACAGATTTACTTGGCTTCCATGGGCAGCTGGAGCTGGGCCTCTGAGAAAAGATCTGCTTTCAGCCAAGCTGTCTTTTTCTCTCTGCAGGCCTGGCATAACAACAGGCCTCATTCTGCCATCATTCCCACCAGCTCTGCATCCCTTGGGCTGTCTCCTGAATCCCAACAGTGGCAGCACAGGCCCTCGGGGCACCAAACGAACCTCCAGTGTCAAAACTGCACGACCACGAAATAAGGACTTTGCTCCTTATTGATGCTATCGTTTCTCCTGTTTTTTTTCTGACATAGAAGTTCAGTGTGACATAAGATTGAACTGAATCTCTTTGTCCTTCCAGGAGAACTAACTCCACTCTCAGCAAAGATCCAGTAAGCTGCTCCACATGCCACTCTGCAATGCCAGGCAGAGATCCTAGCCTCCATTCCAAGAGCACTACAAACGCATGGTGAGGATCCTGAGCCTATTAGCCCTTCCTGCCTCATTAATTAGCTCAGGCACAGTTCTGCTGATTCTGGAGCTGTGGGCTCAACGTGAGCTCACATGCCTTCGCGTGGCGCTAGCCGGTGGCTGTAAGTTTTGTCACAGTGGAACTGCAGCTTTAATAAAAGAAAAGAAAACAAAAAGACATTGTTCAAAGACCTCCATTTCACATTAGGGCACAAACAATACATACACAACCAATGCAGCAATCTGTCACCTGTCAGCTGTTGGCAAAAGCTTTGCGGGAAATTAATTTTCAAGTGCAATTTCAGTAGCCCGTTGATCTAATGCTGTGGAACAGCGGGAATGGATCAAACGGGAAGCGGACCTGTATGCTTCCTCACCGTGTGCTTTCCACAGAAAAGATGCGGCCCACTATAAAATAAAAGTGTGTCTAAGAAATTTTACTGTCTTTGGAACTTTTTCCTATGCTAGGCTGGACTGTCACTTCATGTGAACGAATAGCTTCATGGACTTCAGAGGAGAAATCTCATTTTATACCCCAAGGTAACGTGACCCTCTCTTCTATGGAGCGGCCACTTGGAACAGGCGGGTTAAAGCAGCAAAAAGTCACCAGGATTAAGTTACTAGGATTACCATAAAAACGACAGCATTTGTCACTGACAGCCATATCCAGCGAGTTTCTCCTCGCAAGCCCAGCTAACCCCCCCGCCGCTGAAGGAGGCAACGCAGCTCCGAGCACGGCTGCGTTCCCCGCGCCACTAAAAGATAAGAACTGTAAATACAGCTATTTCCAGGCCTGACTCCTGACTAACCAACACCATAAATCAGACCATTCCTTTTGGCTACACGTTAACTACAGTGCAGACTGGTCACAACTACCATGCAGTTCTATTTTCTGTAACATTTAATTGCTCCTAATTTATGTCAGGCAGGACTGCACTTAGTATGTGAAGTATTTAGCACTGGCACTTTAATGTCATGCTTAATACACATTTTTTAGAGCTCTGGTCATTAACTACACGATAGGTTTGAGCCCTAGATTTACTATACAGTGCTCCAAGGCCTGACTTGGCTTTTGGAGGATGTTGTAGCAGTCTAACCAGTATTTTCTCACATCCAACCTATACTCTGTACACACGACATATACCTCATTTCTCAACTCTGACATCACCGGGGAACAGCAGTGCACCTCTAGGTATGACACTGGGTTTATTTTTAAAAAGAGATTCTCAGCTTCAGAGACCTGCAAGCTTTCAGCCAATATAAATCAGTGCGCTAAGAAATGAAAGCAAGTTTATGCTTCTTGGGAATGTTTATTATTGCGACAGTTCAAAAATGAAATCTCGTATTTGTGAGAAAAATACGGTTGAAGTTGTTCCTGCATTGATAACATTGACCCACATTCCTACTTTCCTCTTAATTTTTTAATAAGCTGATTCATTCACTGCATGATATCTCCACATGTTCACATCTTTATCAAAAACATTAATAAAATATTCACTTGTATTTTTGTTTACCAAAATGTCTTTTATGGGGATGAAATATTTCTAAAATCAGCTCATTTATGTTTTCACCAAGCAATATATTAAAAAAATAAATAAAAAATAAAAAACATACATAATTTGTGTTGGTGAAGCTTAAAGAATTTTGACAGCAACCACTTGTTTTGTAAAAACTGTCCTTGAGGGGAAAAAGCAAGTCTTTCCAGTTCCACGGTTTCTTTATTTTACTTTTTTTCCCCCCAACAACTTTCTTCTGTTTGCTCATTGCGGAACACTATGTGTCCTTGATATCATCAGAACACCATAAAAACAAATATAAATGAACATACTAAATGGCGATTGCTGAGTGGTCTAGCCTATCATCCTAAAATGGCCATTTAGGAGAAATTCCTTGAAACTCATGAATGCAATTATTTTCCTTTCAAAGGTCTTGTCTACAGGGTACATTGAGGAAAGTTGAGACAAATGGAGCCAAGGTATGAAGTTAATGAGCATACATCAAAGCCCTGTGGTTAGATGAAACTGCAGCAAGCTACAGACGTGTTATTCCAAAGCAGAGCAACCACATGGGGGTTTAATAGTCTTGAACTTCTGTTTGAAACCTCATGCAATTAGTTACTCCTCACGGCTCCCCATACAGACAAGCCCCAAGCATACTTAGGAGCTTCTGGGTTGCACGAGTTGCTGCTGCACAACCGAGCTGTTCGCATGCTGCTTGGGTTGGCTGGGGGCTGCTCAAGGCACCCGAGGTGTCCGGCACAGCACCCCACGTTCATCAGCCTCGGACCGCACGATGTGCACGCAGGAGCCAAGTGACCCGGGCCGGCTCCTGTCCGTTGCAGAGCAGTTCTGGTGACACAGCTACCACAGATGGATGGTGATGCAAACGAGACCAGAGGGAGATATAACAGCTAATTTTCTGGGCTTTCTACAAAGTGCATCTGTTCCACCATGCTCTTTTCTGATTTTAGTAAGAAGTACTGGGAAAGTTTTGCAACAGAAATTGCAGTTACTCGTGGTATGCATTATTCTGATCACCTATGAGGCCATAATAACAGAACAAGGGAGCAAACACAGCCCCCTTCCTCCTCCAAACAAACCAACGTAAGCAAGTGGTCTGTGATTACAAGCACAGGTTGGCCTTTACAAACAACCACTTCCCAAAACCTAGGGAGAAATCACACCTTTTCTGACTGACAGGTGACACTGTGATCAATAAGGGCAAAGAAAACAATCCGAGATCATTTTTCAAGTTGTTATTACATGCTTTTGGCAAACAAAAGGAAGTCTCCGCTGTCTGCAGTGAGTGACACTGGTACTGTCTCACGTTAATCAACGCCACCCGGCACGTACCCCGCTCTTCCCAGGAACCAGCTGTCCCTCTGGGGGAAGCTGCTTATGACTGGAAGGGGACACAGAGAAGACATCAGTGAAGAATCAGGCATGTGGGACTTGAATTCATCTGCAAGCAGGTGTTAAGTGAATCCCTCCAAAAGGACAAGATTCATTCTTTTGCTGGCTTTGGGATGAATTAGCATGAATTCATAATCCATAAATCCTGGTGGCAGCAGAACAGCATCCCTCCTGTTGTTATTTATTTTGAGATTTTCACTGGGGCAATAGCTTTACGTTTGACATTTATATAGGTCACAGTGAGCTAATAGCCATCTGCCATCTGGGGACTTTTATAATGAACATTGCAGAAGACTATGAAACAATCTCTGGCATTTCCGATTCGAACATAAGCTGAAATAGGGTTGATCTTTACAATATGCTCTGCTGTCTCTCTTCAGGTTTGCATTAGTCATTTGCCTGGCCTTGCTACACACACACACGCGCGTTCGCACATATGGGAAGTGGTGGGCTTCAGCATTTCATACTATCAGTTAATCACCACTCACATGAAAAAAAAAATACCTTGCATTGCTATAAAAGGCCCCCATTCACCTGAACATTCTTAACACATTTCAGAAATATTAATGACTCCCCAGCCCTCCTCCGCTGCAGAGAAAGTATGGGAGACTCAGCTACAGTGCCAGCTTAAAGAAGGTACCTAGATGTGCAATCACTCCTGCCGTGTCACATAGTCATCCCTTAGCATAACCTCGCTGCTCTGCTTATCCAAAATACATACCAGGCTGAAGGATGAAACATAAGAACACGCAGAGGTAGAGAGCCCCCAGGAAAACTGCCACAGACACATGAGCTGAGACGTAGTAGATGATACTGCCTCACCTCACCCTTGGGTCAAAGCAGCTGCCCTTGCTCAAGCCCAACTCTTTTATCAGTCACCTGAGGCATTCGGCCAAATGCACCCCTGATTGAAATCAGGCACCTCTGCGGGGAAGGCTGGGGCAGGGTGGGTCATGCCCTCACCTCAACAAGCAGCAGAGAAAAATCCCCGTGAGGGGCTTTTAGTGGTATGAAATATCCGCAGTGTCACCGCTTGATCATCTGTGCCTACACTAAAAGTGCTGTTGATGCAGCAGCCCCCAGGCTGCAGGTAACAGGGGGTGATTGTACTCCGCTTGTGTCCCCAGCTGCCATCAGAGGGCCCAGGAATGTCCCCTGCAGCTCCCTGCCCTGGCAGGAGGGCCTCTGCCACCTCCCTCCTACTCACTGGGATGATGCCTACAGGAACACGTATTTCCTAGCACCTGGGTGCACTGTGCTACTATCATCAGCTCTTGCAGATGGGGAATTGATAGAGGAAAAGAGTAAATGACTTGCTGAATTGTATAAGCCACCTCAAGAGTTGTGAGTGGACCCAGGTGTCCTGAATTTCAGGTCAGAACTTTAATGGCAAGGCTGCCCCTTCTCCCAGCACCTACGTGCTGTTTATTTTATGACACAAATCTGTGAAAGGACTGAATGTGCTCAGATGGATGAGAATATCCCATCTCGATTAGTCACTCTCCAAAAAGCCTCCTAGGGGGCCAGGCCTCCTTAATGCCGCATGTTCCTCCTGAGTTCCCCAAGCCTCAGCAGGCCTCGGGGTAATAAATTACATTTGTCTCTGCCTTAGCAGCAGCAGCAGCCTGGCCGAATCCTCCTTTCCATGACTCAACTCATGATGAAATGCCTATTTCCTGGTGCTGAGATCTGTGAAAATTGGTCTTTTCAGCCTCCTTCCTGAGGGACGTGCCTCTGCGAAGCGGCTGGGGGCATCTTTGATCAGATGTGCTTTTCTCCCCTCCCCTCGCCCCTGATACAGACGCCTGGTCCTGGGGTGTCACTTGTTTGTATTATGTCTTTTATAGATGACACACAGCGCGTTTGAAATCTAATCCCCTCTCATGGGGCTGTGGGGATGGGAAGTCAGGGAGATGCCTGATCGCTGGCCAGGTTTTGACCCGGTCCTACAAGGCCTCAGGTTACGCAAAATGCCGTGCTGACTCTGATAAGCGTAAATGTTTCGGGCTGCAACTTCTGCAAAGTTCAGCAGGTGACAGCTTAAACAAGTTAACGCTCAGCTGCTGCTTACTAATGCTGACACGCAGGGGGGACAGAGGGGTTGGAGGGTGGCCTGGGAGGGCACCTTCCCCACTCCCACCGCCACCCTGGCCGCTCCCAGCAGTGCTCTGGCTCTCCATCCAGGTACGGAGGGCAGCCGTGGTGCGGGACAGCAGCCTTTTGTGGACTGGGAGACATGACTTCCTGAAGCCTTGCATCCGCTGCTGGCTCCAGCATCAGAGGAGTTACGATTTGCCTTTCACTGGCCTCAATCTCATGGAGTTACTTTGCACCGATGCTGCTGCAAACAGGCATGGCTTTGCCTGCGTCACTGCTGCCCTTTCAACGGCATCATTGCCAACTCCGGTCCAAGCGAGAGCACAGCTTCATTCCAGTGGAAGGCACAAACAGACAAATGCTGTAACACCCTCATCTCTACTTCTTCAGCCACATGCATGCTCCCCTCCCAACAACACAGGACACACAACAGCACACAGTCAAGGCTGTGCTGTTAACCAGTGCTCATTCTTCTCAGCATCACTGGTAATACATAACACAGCTCAGCCTGTGGAGAGCTCCTCGTATTGTTATTAATGTCCATGTCATAACTGCTTCCACAGGATTTCCATTACACCCAGGGATCATCACGTGCAGAAGGTGCCAGGAGCTCAGCCTGGTTTCCCCCAGCAGGGCTGAGACCCAGCTCCCTCTTTAAATTATAAAGCAAGAGAAAGAGAGAGCAAACAGCTTCACTTAAGGAGGGGGGAATCGTGCAATGGGTAGAAAAGAGATATGAAAGCAAAGGGGGACGTTCCTGCTGCTGGGAATACACATTTGTGCTAGCCACATTAGGTAAATTTACTTTTGCTTTGCTGCTCAGCATTGTCCTGAATTCCTGTCGTGCTCCATACCTAACCTGCAGCACCGGAGGAGCCCGTTTGGCTCAGTCTCTGTGCCCCGTCCTGCTCAGCTCCTCCTGGCAGCATCTGAGAACCTGCCTTGTCCCCATCTCTGCGCTCTGCACTCCCTTCGAGCACTGACTCTTGCAATCTGATGTCAATCACAGCTGTCTTAATGCGCTAAATTTCTAAATCCACACTTGTGCTTACTTAACAATATGCTTCTTTGATCAGTGTAATACAAGCAAAACTAAGAAAAATGAGCCCTTTACCTCCCCTCCCCTCTCCTGAAGCAAGCCTCACCAGGCCTCAGGCTTGTAAAACCAATGCAATTGCAATCTTTAATTTTATTTCCTTTATTTTCAGGCTGTTAGGTGCTGGTTCTGATTAGGGACATTCTAAGCAGATAAAGTTATTTTAAATAAAAAACATGTTGAGCATTAGGGGAAAAAAAAAACACAACTCAGTTAGAAAGAAATGTCTTTTCAATGCAAGTTAGTGTCGCCAGTGTTGTGGACAAGGCTGCTTAAGCCAGGTGACCTGGGAAGCAACCTTTCTGTTTACTTGATTGCTCTGATGAAGGACTTTATCTGTGGGTAGAGAGAATGGACTTGACTGCTGGATCCAAAAGGATAAGGGCTCCAGGCATTTTTGGGAAATGTCATTTCAAAAGCATGTTCAGAGATAACTTCTTTGGTTTTGTGCGGCTCAGAAGTAAATATGAGCCAGCAGTGTGCTCAGGTGGCCAAGAAGGCCAACAGCATCCTGGCCTGTATCAGGAACAGTGTGGCCAGCAGGACTAGGCCTGCTAGACCTAGACTAGGCAATCACTAAGTGATTGTCCCCCTGTACTCGGCTCTGGTGAGGCCGCCCCTCGAGTCCTGGGTTCAGTTTTGGGCCCCTCACTCCAGGAAGGACATCGAGGTGCTGGAGCGGGTCCAGAGAAGGGCAACGACGCTGGTGAGGGGTCTGGAGAACAAGTCCTACAAGGAGCGGCTGAGGGAGCTGGGGTTGTTCAGCCTGGAGAAGAGGAGGCTCAGGGGCGACCTGATCGCTCTCTACAGGTACCTTAAAGGAGGCTGTAGTGAGGTGGGGATTGGGCTCTTCTCCCACGTGTCCGGTGATAGGACGAGGGGCAACGGGCTAAAGTTGCGCCAGCGGAGGTTTAGGTTGGATATTAGGAAAAACTTCTTCACTGAAAGGGTTGTGAGGCATTGGAACAGGCTGCCCAGGGAGGTGGTTGAGTCACCATCCCTGGAGGTATTCAGAAGACGTTTAGATGTAGAGCTTAGGGACATGGTTTAGTGGAGGACTTGGTAGTGTTAGGTCATAGGTTGGACTAGGTGATCTTGGAGGTCTCTTCCAACCTAAAGGATTCTGTGATTCTGTGATTCTGTAAATGAGATTTCACTTAGATAAATACAAAGTCACTAGCTGGATTTCAATGGAGTGGGACTGAGCCTGCACTTTGTACCCCTGTAAAGCCAAAGCTGCTGCACCAGGACAGCTCTACAGCCACCCACTTCTCCAAGGCTCATACAGTTACACCACTCCGTGCTGCTGAACAAACAGGCTGGTGTCTGCAGTAGAGCTGCTTTGGACTGCTGCTGCTGCAAATGAAATCAAATATGGCCCAGTGGCTGGATTTACACTGATCTGACTAAAAATATCCTCATGCCTTTAGAGCGTGGGTCTGGCAAACCTGATCCTGCTAGCACAGCTCCCTGACCAGTGTAAACAGGCTTCACTAGAACAGTGTCACTTTTAGACAAGCTGCCTAGATCTACTACACAGGAAATACGTGCTGCACGAGGCTTTGTGATACTGCACAGAATTTTATGGTAGAGTCTGGGGAAAACTCAGGACCACCATTTAATCCTATCCAATCTGGCCATGAAATCTGTGAGTCCCAGCATCCTGACTACACTTTCCCATTCAAAGCAGCTCCTGCCTACTCTTGTAGCAGAACCTTATCTTTATTTTCATCTGTCTGTCATTCTTGATTTTTACCTCTTTGGATGCATGCACCTTCTTCCTACCATTGCAGATCCTACAACCTCAAGGTCCTTCACCATTTGGTGCCAAAAACACATTGGAGCTGAGCTTCTGTTCCTTAGGAAGGAGTAACTGGGACCTTTCACACGTCAGGGTTCAGATTAAGTTAAGAAGCAGGGAAATAAAAGCCAGAGCAGGCTCTTGTGGAAGAGTTCACGGGCTGCTGCTGCACTGCAATACAAGTGGCCTGACTTCAGTGCACGGTAGCCAGCAGAAAGTGTTTTGACTGCACCAGAACACGTTACGTGTTCTCATTTTTATTCACTGTTTTTACCCTGGTTAAAGGCAGACAGTGAAATGGCTGAATTAGTCCTACGACTAAACGCTCGAAGATGAGATAAAGATGAGAATACCTTAAGGTGTTTTTTTTAGGACTGGAAAGACTGATCTCAGTAAAAAGGTCTAGAACCAGATTTAGGGAGATGAGTACACTTACCCCGGACAGGAATTAATCCCTTTTAAGTGACTAGCTCTGTTGTGGTAACAGCTATGATAGTATTATTACAGTAGGAAGAAGCTCTTTCACAGACCAGGGCTCCACTGTGCTAACAGCTCAGTGTGGAACAAGAAAAGGCCCTTATCCCAAAGGGCTCACAATCCAATTGCAGTTCTGAAACTTGCTGCTAGCCATGGCCTTAAAAAACTGCCTCTGGCACAACCATTTTCAAAGTCTTTTTTTCACTCCAAATTTTGCAGAATAATGTGATTTAATTAAGCAGGCGCTAGACAGATAACATGACATCTTCAAGAAAGGGGTGTTTTTCCCAAGTGTTTGTGAGTTTGCTTCAGGACTCTTTGATGTAAATACAAAAACTTTGGTGAACATCAGGACTCTGAGTCACCCCCACCCCTTTTTTTTCTTTTCCTAAGCCATGATTCTCTTGTAACTAAGATTTTCCCTAGTCATTCCGTGATAGGTACAAGAAAAGCCTGGCAACACCTTCAGGGAAGCTTTGTGGGACTGACTACACCATCACACAGCCCTGAGTGTCAGTCCTCCTGGACCAGGACCTCATTACACCAAGTGCTGAACAAGCGCTGGGAAACCAAATTGCCCCAGAGTGCTGAACAGAAAGTGCAACAGACCAGTGCAGTTGCATGCACTTCAAAATGCTAATTGATTTTCCCAATATGTGAGTTAGTTTTATGACATCAGCGTTTTATAGCTGAAAAGCTATGGCTTTCTTTCCAGTACACGGAAGGCCAGCATTCTGTGAAGGGAATGTGGGCTCCTCTTGCCGGCACGCCAGGCCAGGGCCCCAGATAGCCAAAGGCAGGTGCTCAGCTTTCAGCAAGGACCTGGCCCCTTTCCAGTGCTTCCAGGTGGCCACCCCAAAAGTGAAGGCATCTCAAGACAAATCACTTTGAAATTCTTTTACCAGGACCGGCAAATCCCCTCTAATTCTGCCTTTGCCGTGGTCGTTGCATACACGTGGGGAATTTGCAGAACCACTCAATGCATTCCACTTCGAGAGGGGACACGGGCCCCACATTGCCACGAGTGCTATTGTACCTCTCCTGGCAGTTGCTGCATTACTATGACAGCTGCAAACCCCGATGAGTGAATAACCTAATCGAGCCATTAAAGGAAACAGAAGCCCTCTGCCCTGTTTGATTTCTCTCTGTAATGATGTAAAGTGCACTTTAATGGAGTCAAAGTGGTCCTGGGCCATTCTTGTTAAGGCCATTTGATGCAGTGCTATTGAGTCCCACTGCTAGCGTTCATTACCTCCCTTCAGCTCTCTCCCCTGCTGCATTGTAGTTCAGACTTCCCAGCACAGTTTCTCTGCTGCTACAGCCCCTTGCCTGCATTTTGTCTACATAAATTAGACCTTGCGCAGCATATTGGCCTGTCAGGGGACTAGGAAGAAACTGTATATTGTTTCTGGCATTCCCGGGCCCTTCTGCCCCTGACATCTGCTGTGTTTGTGACAGGGAATACATTCCTGACTCATTATCCGGGCAAGCGGAATCCCTCCCTGACAGCACCATTAATCAGAATCAAGCAGTCCGGCAAATAAAAAAAAAAGAGAGAGAGAGAGAAGAAGAAAAAGGAAGAGAGCAAAGAAAAGAGACAGTTTCTAACTTTCACTTTTGTGTCATTCCAGTGTCTGGACAAGTAGCAATCTATCTTTCTGAGTGACAGCTCTGATGGATGGCATTATTTATGCTTTTGTGTATTAAAAGACAGTTCTGGCACTGGCTTGTCACTCTACCAGAGATTTGAAAAAAAGTTGAAATTTAATTTGAAGGAAAAGAGGGCAAAGATCACAGGATCCTGGCTAGGGAGTGTTGCCTGGGAGGGACAAAGATTGCAGTGGGAGGGAGTAACTGGAAGAGGGGTAGATGTGATGCTTAAATAGGTAACTGCCCTTACAGGTATAGAGATTCCTATTTTTCACTGTATATCTATATTAGTATCTTCCTGGATTGGAGAGGTCTGTTTGTTGACACAAATAGGTTTGATGTTCCTTGGAGGGATGCATCATTTAGGGTGAGATGGGCATATGTTTAATTTTCTGTACATAATTTGTGTGCGTTTGTGTATACAAACATTATTATATATGCACATATATATGTGACAAAATGTGTGTATATAACAGGGTGTCTTTACATGCACATATACTTACACAAATTAATTCTAAATATAGGTTTTTTGCTCTAGCATACACATTTTCAAAGACACAAAACACATACCTAAACATCCACACACACATGAAGACAGTCACATGGATACATCCCAAGATCAACAAAATTTCTTCCTTTCAAAAAATGTCTCCTTACTACACTATTTGTAAGCAAATTTAAGTACAAACAAAGGGCAGTATTCTTTAAATCTGAAGAATCTTTAGTTATTTGAAGTTTGGGGGAAAAAATTGCATTTCAATTCATCTGGAAAATGCAGCTGACCGTTAGTCTAGCTTTAAGTCTTTTTCTTTATATTCATCCACACGCCAGCTAGTTGACTGGAATGCAGAAGTCCTGGTATGAAGATTCAGATGCTCACACTTCCATTCAAACCATCTCCTGCCTGTAGAAACGACTGGTATTTGCATGTGAAGTGCCAGGCTGGGAGTTGGCTCATACTGACCCATTTATAAAGTCAGAACTGCAGGGAGTGTAAGTCTGTATCTTTAACTGTGCTGATTTATGTGCTGGCAATTGAATCCGTAGGTATTTATACAGCATATACCACACCGTATATAAATACTAGAACATGGTCAAAGTATGTTTCTACGGGGATATTAATATACAGTGGTCCAAGAGGAAATAAGCAGGCCATGTTCGTTTCACGAGCAAGCAGGCATATCTTTCTGAGGACTGTGGATTATGTGTATTTGTGCCAGCAGCGAATTTGGCCCTACACATATTTATATTTCTGCAGCCCTGGTGATAGAAGAGCCTCCCAGGACCTGCTGTTTCATCTGCAGAGGGAACAGTGAAGACTTACCTGGTCTGAAGACCATAGCTAAATTATTAAAGCACATTATAGAAATAAGGTATCCCAAATTTAGGTGCCAACACAGCTGAATTAGAAGCAGAAATCTTACCTTGAAAAACTGGTTTGGATCACAGATGGATATGTGTCTCTTTCTTCATCCCCTTCTGATGCATTGTGGGACTGAACAGAGCGAACTGCCTGTATTCCTTTGTGCTGCCTCCAGCGAGGGATGGAGACTTGCGGAGGTGCTAGTGCCATTCTTACAGATGCATCCACCTGAGTATAAAATTGAAGACAGCCATTTGGTCATAGGTGGAGCAAGGGTACCAGCCTCTGCCTGCAAAAATATGCCCTTACTGTAAATGTCTGTTCAGCAGGCTGTGAGCTGTACACATAATGCTGTGCACAGGTTTCTAAGAGCACAGTGGTTTGAGTTTATGGGTCAGATACACAGAAATGATGGCACGTAGTTCCCTATAGCGTAACAATACAAGATGTTTCAATATATGACGTTTCCAACACTGATTTGACACCTGGTTTTGACCTGAGAAAACATGAAATAACTAGAAACATAGTTCTTATTATTTATAACTTCTGCTTTCAGATGACCCATCTCTTGGCTATTTTGACAAACATCTGCTTTGGAACCCATTAGCCAACATACCGCATTTGCTTTTAATTAATACAAATTTGTTTCATCCCCAAGTCTCAGTAGGTTTCACTTCCCCTCTCCTAGACTATTGGCATCAGCAGCAGTGGCCCTACCACACCTAGCAAATCTTGACAACAACCACTCTTGAGACTATAGATCCAGGGCAAAATCCCAAGCACTTCAAAAACTGCCAAAGTTCTTGGCTAAATCCAGGAATGGTGTTGACTTGCAGGCCCAGCTGGACTGTTACTATCATCATCCTGGAGTCTCTTCTCCTCCATGAGGATAGTGCATCTCCTCTTCCTATCCACAGGGATTTTTCAGCTCTGCCTCATTACAACACTCCAATGTAACACCGTATTTCCGGCATATTGACCGAGGACTACAGACGGATGGACAGACAGTGAAACTGTCACAAACATTGGAAAAAACACCAGCCCAGGATCATACCACTGGTGTCCTGATCGAGATGGAGGTCACTAGAAGGCCTAGGACTGTGCGCTGACTTCATCTGAAAAAACTCCCAAAAGGGATGACATCACAGCAATCCCATGTAATGAGCTGTCCTTCCAGGGTGTGAAATTGTGGAATAAACCTATTCTTTCAAGATCCAGAGCTTAAATTTCAAAGTAAGATTTGTGCATAATTCCCTCAGGCTCTTCTGAAACACCAGCCGGTGTTTTTGAGGACGAGCTGGTCATTTTTCTACTCTCAGTCTCAGTCTGGGAGAGACTGTGGATTGGCTTTTTTTAATGTTGATACCATTCAATTGAAATTGGCTGGCAGGTAGGGCAAGATGCAGTCAGGGGATAAATATGCGCACAGGTTTCTCTCTACTGGCTTCCAGAGGCATAAGCTGGGCTGGTCAGTAACTGCTCCAGAAGGAAACACAATAATAATCATTCATTATAGCTAGGCACAGAAGAAGACAAGGAATCTATCTTATTTTCAGTCTTACTGAATCCGTCTTCTTGAAATTGTACCGTGCAATAAATACATCCGAGATTGTACCTCAGCTGGGGTAAGTGGTGTAAATTTTCATAGCTCCAGTGAAGACAATTCATACCCACTGAAGATCTGCCCCTTGATCTCCAAAGCCAAAGGAACATAAGCTCTTGCGCTTTAAGCGTGGTAGTTGGAATGTTTAATTCTATTCTGTCGTCTGTCAGAACAGCAGGCAGAGGAAGGAATGTATTGGTGTCATATGGAAACCATGGTTTGATGACGGACAAAATTAAATCCTTGCATTTGGACATAAACCATGGTAACACAAAATATGCAGCAAGTCAGGCTTGGTTTTCAATACTGAAAACACAAGGCCCCACTTGGCAGGCTGAGGAAGGGATATTAGTCAGATTCAGACATGGTTTTCTTTGTTTTATTGAAGGATAAATAATTACGTGTTGAGATATTCCAGACTTGTGTTAACACAGTTGTGTGTGAACCACAGCAGAGGATGCTGTGAGAATGGGAAGGACTGAAGGTCCTTTAACCAACAAAGTGCCTGGAAATCTTTGAAAAGTTTTGGGGTTTACTTCTGGAAAACAGTCCCAAAGTTTCCTCAAAATATATCTGACATACTAATCTTCATAAATTAAATCTTCCAAACATTTGGTTACTTGACATTCTTAGGGAGATGGTTAACACTGATTCAGTATATACCATGTCTCCTATAGTGTCTGTCTGTCGAGCATTCCTGCTACTGCTGCAGCTGGGGATGTCTGAGCCCTCAACTTCCACCCCCCCGTGCTTTGCAGCTGATTGCACGCCCAGGGGCTCTGGGAATGGAGGGATTACCACACTTGCAGCATAAAGGCAGCTCTTCTTCCCTTTTACAAGTTGAAGTCTAGAGATCACTTTACGGACACTTAAGAGAAAATTCTGCGAACAGGTGTATGCCCCTCAAGCAAGTGGCAGTGGCTAGTTCTGGGTCAGACAAGGACATTTTGCTAGAGTGCCATTATGACTTGGTAGCATTTCTTATTCAATTGAAACAAATGTTTGTGCAGAACAACAGATAAAAATACTTTTAATTTGCAACAACACTTCTATTTCTGATTACAAGAATTCTGACATGGATTTATTTTATCAGAGAAGCTGTGGATGCCCCATCCCTGGAGGTGTTCAAAACCAGGCTGGATGGGGCTTTGAGCAACCTGGTTTGGTGGGAGGTGTCCCTCATGGCTGGGGGGTTGGAACTAGATGAGCTTTAAGGTCCCTTCCAACCCAAACCATTCCATGATTCTGTGATTATTGAGCATACCCAAATTTGCTGAACAGCTCAAAGTAATACTCAGCAAATGGCTGTTCTGCCTCATGCTCATGGTTTGTTCCATGATCTCCCAAGGGGAGCTGCTGCTTTTTGTTTTAAAAGAAACCCCAATGCAACAATTGCTTACAGCAGAGGATCAAAGGTATTTCAACCCTGCCCCATTGCCATGCTCCTGTTTTATTTACATTGTAATATCCTGAAGGCAGAGACCCTATTTTTGTTCTGTTTTTGTATTGTGCCTTGCTCAGTGAAGACCCGACCCGGCCTCTAGTTGCTACCTACACTGTCCAAGCTAATAACCGTAATAGTTAGCAGAGCAGGTTAAATCGGGTGCTGTGATTGTTCCCAGAGGCACTGGGCAGAGTCAAAGCAATTAGCTGCCATAGCAGACACAACTCGCCCTGTGCAGACAGCCACCATGAGGCCTGTGCACCCAAGAAGTGGGACAGATAGTCTTATTGGGGATACCAGGAAATAAAGACTTCATGAAGTTCTGGGGCCACCCCTGTGTGGTGCACAGGCCTTATGCTGGTCCATCCGAATGGCTCTATCTTCACCCACCTGCTACTGCAGTGTATGAACCAACCATCCCTCTCTTCCCTTCCCAGTAGCCCCACCCCAGCAGCCATTTCCCAAACTTATTTACAGTCTTTTGTGCAGTGACATCTGCATTTCTGTTGCCTGCCAGCACTAATGAACCGTGCAGAGACCTGACAATAGTGACTGGTCTTAATCATTCTTGTTTCTCTTTCCTGGTCAGCCTTTTCTGCTGCCAAAAAAGACTTCAAAAGAGAAAAGTGGAAGGTGAAAGCCACAATTCACAAATAAGTTCTGGAACTGCCTTTTTCTAGGAAAAAAGCTGCTCCAGTGCCTGCCCCCCAGAACTGAGTTCTGATTTGCACCACTCCCAGATTGCTGTGACGGCTGCTCTACATCTCGCACAGTCCCGTTGCCCTCACAAGTGTAAAACAGAACTTACAAATCACATTTCGGAAAAGCCAAAGGACATAAATGTCAGCGCAGCAGAATGAGCTTACGTAGAGATGAAATCAAGCCGAATAGCACAGATACAGCATGTAGCTGGATTTCACTTTTCACTGATGCTCTTGGTCCAGAGGTTTGCTCATTAATGAGGCCATGATTCTGTTATTCAAACTCATGGTAAGTGGTTCCTTAGGCAAAGATCCAGCAAAGCACTTAGGCAAATTCATAAATTTATGTCCCATTGACTTCTGTGCAACTATTTATATGCTCAAAGTCATGCATGTCTTAAATGTATTTCCAGATCAGGCCTTGTACTCAACAAATAGTCTTTCTGCAGCATCGTAAACCCCAAACTTCCAAGATTCATGAGCTCAAGTTCTCATTTCCCCTAAGCTACCATAACCGCAACATAGAATGCAATATCAGAAAATGCTTTAAAAAAATGTGTTAGTTTTGAACTTCTAATGCTAATAGTTCTGGATAGGAACCAGCTTTAACAAAGTAAAAGAAACAAAGAATGAAAGCTATGCCTCTCATCTAAGTTCATGTCTTTAGGAGATGAGATTTTTAGAAAAAATACTCAATATTGTAAAACTTGCAGTAAAGTCACTAAAGTAAAAAGATTATTTTTCATATTTGAAGAGACTGAAGTCTTCACAGCTGTCTCAGTACAACCAGCTAGGTGCAACTGGAGCTGTGTATTGAGGGCGGAAGATCGTGCCTCTCCGATCCTGTGTCTCACATAGTTTGCTTTGCTTCTCTGTCACTAAGGTATTTCAGCTCAGAAGATTTTGTAGAGTTGCGCTGCTTCTTGTTTTGTTCAATTTTACATACATTCTCTAAAGTCTCTGTTTAAAGGTCATCTCTTGAATGAGTATTTAAATATCTTCCCCAGCAGCAAACAAGGAATCAAATTGACTTTCACTAAGGAATCCCCTGACTTGTTTTTTGCAGTATGTACTTTTACTTATCGTCCTTTTGGCCAGAAAGTCAAAACTGACTCCCACATCCGATTAGGGCTGATGAATTGAGCATCTTTGGATTAATCAACCCTTTTTCAGACGGGCTAATTTCAATTCTTACATACTTCAGGCACCCAAGAATCTAAGAACCTCTTGCATTCACCCATGTGTGATTCACATTTTGCTCTTTTTATTTCCCAAACACAGCACAACACATTCTTTAACCAATTGAATATTTTAAATCCCAAAGTGACATTCTGCAGAAAATGATTTAGACTCGGCTCAAGCTGCTGTTAATATAAGTGGTAATTTCATCAAACTAAAAGCTAGGGTGATTTATTTTTAATTATACTCACTACTTCAATGTGGGAAACTGAGCTACAACTAGTTTTGCATGTCCTGCTGAGTTTGTCCTAGCCCCACGCGAGACCTGCTTACAAGGTGTAAGTTCTGTATGACAGTCATTTACTCTGGCTGCATTTTGGGACTGTCCTGCATTATGCTCCACTTTATGCACATGATTGTTATAAACGAGCCTGCTGGTTTGCTTTGGTGTTTTTGCCCTATCCCCCCCTTGACATCCCATGTACGTACATGTACTCTCAGCTCTCCCTGTTGTTGCCTCTCCTCCTGGCTGAAGGCGGACTCGTCGGGGACCAGCTGACATTGACCAGGAATAACCAGCAGCAGTATTTAGAATACTCCAGATTTTTCTCCTACTCCTTCCCATGTGGCTTTTCAGAGCCAGAACTACCAGGGGCTGCAAGAGATGAATGTGCAATTAGACCCTCAGGGAAACGTGCCTTAATGAAAATCTCTGGACAGAAAAAATGCCGGGGCTTTTGATATTTTGTGGGATTTGGGCTTCTTGCTACTTTCCCTCACAGAACGCCTTTGAGGAGCAGATTAACTTTGCTGGAGAACTTTAGCGGCAGGAAACTTCAGTCTGTTGCAATTGCTCAATTTCCCTTTGACAAGCCCCTTCACCCCCTAAGGCCGACAATCCACATTACACTCTACTGCTCTCACAGGGGTCGCTTTACATTGCATCATCGTGTAAATGGAAACCACCCAGTGACACAGGGTGAAATATGAGCTCACCAGGCCACGCTGATTCCTTGACTGCACTACTGCAGAGATGGCTCAGTTCTGAACTTGGAAGAAAGAAAATTGTAAAACTTAGTATCACGGATTTGCCTTTTGTCTGTGGAGTTTTAGGGGCGAGTGTGCGTACCCACATGTGCCTATGCTAGCAGGAGTTGCCAGCAGGTACCAGTCCAGACCCTAACGTACTTTCAATGTTTTGGGTGAAGGCCTGCCTGTTCCCAGGTCACCATCTTCAACGACCACATTCTTCATTTTACTGGCCTGACTGTAAAATATCCAGTGCAAACCTCAGCAAGGAAATTAGGCCCATAAGGTTGAGAGTTAAGCACTAAAATGCTGGTTTTCAAAAAGCAGACTGAGAGATTGAATGCACGCTGACGTATGAAAGTGAACATACCCACAGGCCATTGAATATGTTCCCCAAATCTGAATGGATGCACAAGCATGCCTCATTTTCATCATCCCTGTCTACTAGCACCCAGCCAATACACTTTATAGAGTCTATAGAGACAAGGTATTATAAAGATCATGCAGCCCAGAAAAGTACAAAAGTGATTTAAAATGTTCTAATCTTATTAATCTGTTTCTTCTCCCTAAAGACATTCAAAGCCCAGGCCAGATCCTCAGCTGGCAAGTAAAGTAGAAAAGCACTTAAATAAGACCTTGAATTTAAGCTTACGTTTAAATTATATTTACCACAAAGTTCATTTCAAGATAAATTCATGCTAAAACAATATTTCTAAGGAAAAAAAAAAAACCTCACTTAAGCCAGAGCCTTTGCAATATAAACAGAGCTAATCTATAGTAGATGAGGTTTTTCTGCTTCAGGACTTTTTTTCCCCCACTATTTTGAGCTTCTTTCATCTAGCCAAGGGAACAGAAACTGTGGCTTAGGTGACCAGTCTCAGCAAGCCAATTCTGCTTAGATTTTGCATATTCAAATAACTGCTAGAAAAATCAGTGATCCACTTTGTCACCAAGCTATAAAGCAAACAAAAAAAATATAATGCTCTAATAATTAATTGAAATCTGATGCACTTGCTTACAGCCCAAAAAGCCAGACCCATTTTCTTGACCCCATTTTTTTTTCCTGAGTTACTTCAGAACTGCAAGTATTGCACTGCTGCAGGGTGTCGTGAGGATTAATACGTTCAGGTTTGCTTACCTCTCTGAAAATCATGCAGTGTAAATCTGTACGACGTTATCACTTTACAGACATCCTAATTATATTTTTTACTAAGTTCTTATCACAGGCTCCAAAGTCTGATAGCCACTATTTAAATATTTATCGTTATGGGAAGATACCTGACAGCAGCTGTCATTCTCCAGTGGTGCAGGCAGGTGTCCAAATGCCTTGATTCTTTTTCTCAACTCCTATGCCAACGATTATTTCTGTATTCCAGGGGAAGCCATTAACCTCCACATATGATCTAGGATGTCTGCCTTATCTAGTTACATACTAATTTTGTGGAAACTGGACAATCTTTTACTGTGCACTTGGCCACTCCAAACTTAATCACAGCATGATCCTACTTAATGTCCCTAAGCCTCCTACACGTGAAGAAACACATGGCAAGCAACTCAGCCATTGTTGTAACTGGAGGTACTATGTGCATGCCAAGCATTGCATTATTATTATTATTGCTATTGACAGTGTAAATGGCAGCACCATAATGGGACAACAGCATCAGGTCTCAGGGAGGCAGAGGGTAAGGAGACATTAATATGTGCAGTCAACTTACATCTTGCACTATGAGAGTGTGCTGGTATGAGTGGTTCTGACACCTAGAACATAAACCAGATGGCCCCTTTCTTACGCCATATCATGCAAAAAAAGATTTGAATTAATTCATGTAGAAATCATGACAATTCTGTTACTGTTGGAACTCAGTATAGCGGACAGGGTGGCAGTAGATTATGCTGAATTTTTAACTTATGAAATACTAGTGACAGATGTCACTGCCTATGCTCCTTTGTTGCTTCCCACCCTTTCTCCATCCCGCAGTGCCCTCGCTTCCCTTCTCCAGAGCATTAACTCTGGACTACCTTGCTGAAAAATTATTTAAATAAAACCTCGTGCAGAACTTTCTCAAAGTCCCTGTGTAAAAAGAAACCCATCAAACCCAAAAGCGTGTTCCCAAAACACAAAGATGCTGGAGTAAGGGAGATTTCATTTTCCAGCAAACTCCACCTCCAGCCCTTTCCATTGAAATTCCATTCAAAATTAATAAAATTTTACTGGCCAGGGGGAACGATGAGCTACGCAAGTAACAACGCCTTCCACAAAGAGCTTACGGTCCCGGTGGTTGAGACAAGAGCGGGCGTCGGGAGCACGGCCACCCGCGCTGCGTGGAGGCGCCCTGCCCCGGCTCCTGCCCCAGCTCCCGCCCCGGGCCTCTGCCCACGCAACCGGAGACGCTCCCAGCTCCCAGCTCCCGGGCCACGCTCACAGGGCGCCCGTCCAGCGAGGTGCCGGGGTGTCCCTGGGAGCGGGGAGCGGCTCCCTGCCAGGGCACTGCTGGCCGCAGCGTCCCCAGGGCCGTCCCGCTGTGAGGCCCCAGGCTGCCCCCTTATCTCTGCACCTCACGCGTGCCTCCTCACTTCCATTTTTCAGCGCCTTCATCGCACAGCGCGGCTCCTGCCGACACACCCCTGTCAGCCCCTCCATTGTGCGGCCAGCGGCGTCTTTCAGCGCACGAGCCTCAGCCAACATGGCTTAAACGCATCGATTCGGGGCGGGGGGGAGGCAGAGGGAAGCCTCCCCCACCGATGTGTGTGTGTGTGTGCAGGGGGGGCCCTCCGCCCTACAAAAGCACAAGTGGTTTTGTTCAAGCTGGCAGGGGCCGGCTGTGTTGAAGCTCCCTTTCAGCAGCGGGTATTAGGCCCAAATCGCTGCCTCTTTGAATATGTACACAGCGCTTCCCATCTCCTGTCACCGGGATGACAGATCTGCCAGGCTCCTCCGGGGCCTGGCACCTGGGGCGCGCAGCAAAGCCGGCTTTTCAGCTAAGAGCACACACAGCTTTTTTTCCCTTTTTTTTTCTCTCTCTTTTTTTTTTTTTCCATTGGGGAACTTTCTCCTCCGCCTTCCCCTCCATTTCCCCCCCGAACCTGAATGAACACTTCTTTCAGTAATGGGTTTTTTCCACCTGGTTGACTTGATGAAAGGTTTATGAGTTGACATTATGTGTGAGAAGAACAAAGCAAGCGCGGGGATGTGTGCGTGCGCGGGGGCGGGGAGCAGGCTCGACAGAGCTGCTGAAAACTTTATTACAAACTAAGAGACGTTGGGAGCAATAAATCAGTTGGATGCTCTCTACAAACCAGCTGAAAACTGCCGCTGCAGAGCGAGAGAGAATACGCAGGGCTGGGTTTGGCCGTGCTGGGCACCAGCAAGGACCAGTGAGTTGCAGTGGGCTGCTGGAAGGAGGGAGGTGGCAAGGAGGAAAGGCTCGGAGAGAGGGCGAAAGCAGCAGGCTTTAGGAATCAGGACACACACCCACCTACGCTCCCGCGGCGCGGAGCTCTCTGCCTGGCCTAGCCAGGCACTTTGCTGTTTGCCTCTCCCAAGGTGAAAGCCAGCAGCTACTATTTACCAACACACAGATGAACAACAACAGCTTGCTGTGAGTGTTTAAAAAATACCACACCTAAAACAAACAAACAAAAGAATTTCAGCTGTTGTTTGTTAGGAAACCAGAGTTAACAGGCTTACGATTACGAAAAGAACCTTTAGAAACACAAGAGATCAAGAATAACTGAGACCATTTTTGCTTTGCATTACAGAGAAGGGTAGAAAGGCGCGTGCTGCTCCCAGCTGAGCCTGCGAACAACCAGGAGCTGTACTGTCACGCCGCCCTAAAGAGCAGCTCGGCGGCTAAGACACGGCGCTAACCCGGCACCCACCTCCACAACCGGCTGGCCCCCGCGCCTGGCCCCCGCTGCCCGGCGCAGGCAGGTCCAGCAGCACCCTTCCCACACCACCCACCGGCTGCTCAGCGAGAACTGTGCAGGACTCTCCTGATTTTATGGGGTGTTGGAAGTACCTTGGTTCACTCCGTTTTTTTAAAGCATCTTAGCTCTGCTCTAATTTACACCTGTGTTAATTAGCACTATTGCTACTGAGGTGAAGAGAGTTTCATGGGAGGCACAGGTAACGGCTTTCCCTGACTAAGCTGAATAAATTGCTCAGAGTATCACAGTAATGTGAAAAGCAGACCAAGTCCCACCTCATGAAAACCTCTGAACCAGACAATACGGTAGGTCACGCAATCCAACTGCATGCTCCCATCGCTGTTTCTCCTTAGCGATCCCATGCTGTACACAAAAGCAAACATGTTTCTATTTTAAACTCTAATCCAAGGCTACTGCATGCCTTTTGGAGTGCGGATGTCCTGGAAATGTCACTGCAGAGCAGTGTGCTCAAGAGATTAGAGCTGTTCCATTTTGCAAATGACAGAGTACAGTCACAGATGTTACTCTAGCCATGGGGTCAGACGCAGTTGCTCAGGCTTAACTTGTTGAATAGCTAGTTAATAGAAAGGAGAAGGGGCAAATGCTGGAAGATCCCGAGTAGCTGTAACTTTGCTCAGGTTGGTGTTTCTAAGGCTTTTATCCCAGATGAATAAATTTCCTCTCCCCCATAACAACTGGTAGGCATTACAAGCTTTAGAGAGACAAGTTCTATGACTGAATTCTCAGGCAAAAAAATAGTATTTCCAGCCTTGTCACGTACCTAATAGCACTGACATCTGCTGAGCCACCTCTAAACTTCAGAGCAGAGATGGGTTAAGGGAACTGGTCAAGACCAGAGATGGCAATGCAGGACCAGTCAGGGATCGGAGAACTTAAACGGGACTGCCCAGGGGCAGAGCCAGATGGAGGATGGTCCCAAATGCAGCCACTCGCAGAGGGTGGAACTGAGTCCGGATTAATGCGCAACTGCAGCCCTGGGCCTTGAGACCAGGAACTGCAAGAGGCGAGCAGTTCGGATCAAAGCTGTGGTGCTTGGCGGAGCAGGGCTGGGGGAAGCAGCATCTCCAACTGGTGATGTGGTGCAGGTTGTGACTGAAGTGCCCGGGGAAAGAGTAATGTGAACACAACCCGCTCGAACCCTAGAGGCCTGGTTTTCCCATCAGTAGTCATTTGTACTTGGGCACTTCACACAGTGAGTAGCGAGCACAAATTGCAGACTAGAAGGAAATCGGGCTGTGTTAACAGTATTTCCAGAAGTGACTAATACTATAGGATGCTTCTATTTTTAGGTACCTAATTTGAGAGCTTGTGATCTGCAGATAGTGAGAACAGAGTAGCTTTTACATTTTTAGAAAACCAGGTGCTTTTAAGATGCACCTTTAAAATCAAAATCCGTTTTAAATCACTCCTGAGAATCTTGGCTGGTGTATAATAATGCTTCTAGGCACTTGCTCTGAAAAGCAGCCTGAGCTCTGTCCTAGATCAGCATGCAGTGACACACATCATTCACACTAATGGACTACTTCTAGCTGTGTTGTGGGAGAGGGAAAGGGAAGGGCTGGGGAAAAAGTGCCAAAATGTACTTAAAAAAATAAAATAAGAATCAGGTGCAATTGCAGCTCCAGGCTGCGTACTTGGTGTTAATCATCTGCTTCATCTCTGTAGCTCATGTCTGCTCTTTTGCACTGTGAGCAATTCTGATGTTCTGTAAAAAGCAAAGTAGAGGCAAGCTTGAATCTAGAATTAGCACCATACTGGTGAGGTTTCTGCCTACCTGGGAAAACCTAAAATTTCTTTAGGGTCTGTAGCTGCCTGAGGAGAGCTTGGGAGAGGAAGGGTCATAAATTACCTAGTTATCTAAGTTCTTCCAAGCCGAAGTTTGAATCAAACATACAAGCCAAACATTGCCGTATCAGACTGACCTCAGTTGGTTGCACTCAAGCTGGTAGCATAACTTTGGTGGAAAATGATATCAGGCCTTTGTTCCCTACTGCCGACTGCTGTTTAAGAAGCAGTAGGCAGGCTGCCCACTTTCTTCTTCCAGCTGCAGCTGAACAGATAATAAAACAAAAATCGAGCTACTTTACGGCATATCTAATGGAGCAGGGAGACAGTTTTACGGGAGTGACCAGAAATGCATGGAGTATTCGAGACACAGGTACACTACAGATATAAAGAGCAAAATGGTCTCTAGTTCTTCCCTAAAAGTTTCTCACAGAGCTGGTGACATCTCTTTCCTTCAAGGTATTAATTAATTCAGAGTCATTTCTGAGGAAATATTTTGGGGATTTTTTTTTACCACACAACTTCTCTAGCATTGGATTTCCCCTGTTGTTTTATTTCCTGGTCGCTGAGTACCATGAAATCCATCTGTACCAGGAACAACATTGTTGTGACATCTGCTTTTCTGCCTCTTTTCTAAATGATGAATATTCTAGTCCAGAGCCTCCTCCTCCTCACCCATCACCCTCTTCTGATCAATAATCCTACTCTGGCTCAAGAGTCAATTTTTTTGTAGCAGTTCACTCCCTCTCCACACCAGAGTTCTGCTAGCGTCACTGGGTATTGCCACAGAGACAAAGGCTGCAGGCTGCCTAGGTGAGGATCCTGAAGAGATATGCGATCAAATTATCCAGAGCACTCCGACAAAAATGGGTCCTATTCTGAAGTGTGAAGGAGTTGAAGACTAGCAACATGTCCCTCATTCACATCGCAAAGAGCAGGACTTATGCCCTGACAAGCTCTTGATTATGAGCTCTGATTTTTCAGCCTCAGACCTGCTTTTCCTTTTCCTTGGGAGCAAATCTGATCCATGCACTTGCTGACTAATGCTAACAAATCATGGCAATTGTTGCTTACTGGAATCACCTTTCAATGGGGAGCTGACAGCAAGAACAATGCATCTGTTTGCAGCCTGTGGAGGCTGCAGGGAGCATCTGTCATCAGAGGAGCTACTTGTCAAAAGAGGTTTCAGGCTCTGGCTGATTCTCAGAACAGGGAAAAGAGACATGTACAGACCTATAGTTGGACTGCTGCTCTGTACTGGTGGCGCTTTCATCTTCCCCTTTCTTTGCTTCCACAGATGACTTTGTTCTATCAGATGTGGCTTTTAATTATGAGAGTTATATGTGCCATTAGTGGTTTACCTGAAGGGAAATTGAACCATATATATAGCACCATTTTGCTATTCTCTGTTTATATTAAGCTGTATTTCCCTTTTGATATTTATTGAGGGAACTGTTTCAAGATTCAGTTCAACTAGTTAAGATTTTACTGGAGGAAGGAATTTAGCCACTGAAATTGCCATAGGCAGCATTGCAACCAGTTGGGTAGGAAAGAAGCAAGCAGCAACCACTACTTAGGCAAGGCAGATGACATCAAAGAGGCATTCCACCCGGGGTTTCTTTAGCAGTCAGTAAATTACGCATGTACAAAGCAATAAAGGAAGTATAATAATGCCTTATTGTTACATGGGCACCTTTCATCCTGAAGGATAGCAAAGGACTTTACGAGCTGCAGATCTACACACTGCAGTTGACTTATTCTTTTTTTTAGTATATTGAAAATATTCACAATTTTTACATTGTTTTGCCTTGTAGGATTAAAATATCATTTACCATGTCAGTGTTACACTGATTAATAAATTACAGTTTGGAGAATACTGTCAATGAAAAAACATTACTGAAAAAACACATGAAAAATTAAACATTTGAAAAGGTTGAGAAAGTATTTTTTTCATAGAGAGAAAACAATATTTTCCTTTGAAAATAAAAGCAACTAGTTGCTTTTTAGTTGTCCCTAAAAGTCAAGGGACATCTTTTGATTAAATCATGAGAGAGAAATTCTTTAGGTTATAGGTGGCAGTTTGTGGTCAGCAGGATGAGCTGTTCAGGTGCAGTAATACAGGGTGTCCTGTGGGAACCCAGACAAACTGAATTCATAAACAGCAGCGTAAGGGATAAGAAGAGGAAGACCAGTGGCATTACACACTGTACAAAATGCAGACACAAGGAGAATATTGGTTAAGCCCCTAACAGAAAACTCCTCAGGTTGATTCAATGTGGCATCAATTTTCTGCAGAGACACAATCCCAAGTCTTAATGACTTACTCAAACAAAGTTACACAGCGAAGTGCTTGATCCCTAACTCACCTCACCAGAAAACATAAAGTACTGAGTTAGTGCTACTAGAAACTGAAGGTGCACTTGCAGGGAATCTGAATTACTTCACACCAGTATTTGGATGAAGGTAAAATGCTACAGTACTTGTTGGCTCCCAAAGCAACTTGCAGCCTACGTGTCAAGTCTAAGAAGTCAAGAAGTGCTGAGCAAGGAATTACAAATGCTTCTCAACACTTCCTAGGAGTTATGCAGCACTTGTAAGAGTGTGAAAGCAAGAGCTAGTGGGAGACTGCTGTCCTCAGCCTTGCCGTTCTGTCAAGGCATTGCTTTCTTGAACAACGATACATAATTTGTCTTTTGGAAATATTTGAGTACCCACAAGGTTTACTAAACTGAAAAGGAATTGCACATGCTCAATTGCATGTTAGGTGATGTGGATTCCCTGGAGGTAATTGACCCTAATACAAGAGTGGATTTTCAGACTGTCTCATCTGTCTCCTGGAAAAGACCCGCTGGCAGGGATATTGCTTCATTAGAAAGCAAATGAGTGTTTTAAGTTCATTTCTGTCTTCTGCTAAGCAGAAGCTCATAAGAGCACCCAGAACTGACTGAGGCTGCCAGCATACAAACTACAATTATGGTTAAATTATAAATTGTGAGACCAACAAACAAAGGAAGGGGCTAGCAGGAAAGAGATTTAGCTACCTCTCTTTCAATTTCATCTAAATATCCCAGTAAGGATATCTAATTTTGTCATCCTCCAGACTGACCCGTTCAGGTGGATGCCGTGTCACCTTCTTGCAGGCAGTCCAATAATGTAACCACTATCACACATAGACTTCTCTTCCCAAACCTAGCTCTCCACCCTGCTACTCTAATTTTAGGTCTGGATGCCTCCGTATCTATCAAGAGCACCTTCCTTTTCCTCTAAAGAACAAAGAGCCTATGTGGCTTTGAGCACCTCTGACAACAGCTCATTTTGTTTTGGTTAAGGTTGTGCAACCACCATTAGGAAATGCTGTATCTGTAGAGAGGGTTGCTTGTTTGCATGGCAGCATATCCTCGCAGACAACACTGCATGCTACACTACAGACTGTTTGGAAAGGAGCAGAAAAAATGGGTAAAATTAGCCTCTACATTTCTTTGTCTGGTTTCACTAGAAATTAGCTTGGCTATCGCTACAATGTGTTATGCAATATAGTTCAAGACTTGGTGATTTCTGCCCAGTAATTCTCATTAGCAAAGTTTGCAACATGAGATGAGGAAGTAAAAACTGAAAGTTTAATAGAAAGCAACAAACACAGACAAGCAGACAGCATCATCTAAAGATGTTTGAAGAGCCTCTCTCTTTCAGCTGAATGTCTGTTTGGCCTGTAGGCATTATGGGCTATATCAGTCAAATTTTCTGTGGCACCCATCATTTATGAGGAAAGCTACAATTACTCATATTTGACGACTCAGTCCCACAAAGCCTTGGGAAGTTCAAAGCACTACCCACCTGGTATTTCTTTTTTACAAGCATGCAACTAAGAAGGATAACTTTGGGAATTTTTCAACCTTTCTTTCCCGCACACCCGAACATCCTTGTTCTTCTCTCCCTCGCTAGCTTTCATTTCACTGGGATATCACAATGAGAAGATTGAGATAATTCAGATAAGTGGGGCACAGGACTGGAAAGAGCTTTTTAGAACTGGTGCCTAAGAGTTTGAAGAGAAGCCTGCCACATTGAATAAATTAGATACCTGGGAGATTATAAGTGACCAAAATGGCCCACAAGATCTAGGTTCGGTTAACCAAGGACTGAAATGACTTAGAACAATGCATTCCACACCAAAGAATGCTACAGCTTCAGCAGAGCCACTCTGAAGGCAGTCCAGACCATACAGACAGCAAAGGCTGGTTGCAGAGCTTTATGAGAGCTCCTTTCATACCACGGCGTTATTATAGAGACATGTATCTGAAGATGCCACGATTATAATGGAAAATGTTTATTTTGTCTGTAACCCAGCTGGCTGGTTTGCTGTATTTCAAATCTCTTCAAGTAAATAAATGAGGAGACTCTACTTTCCCCTCAGTGTGTATACATGAGTGTTATTTCATGTATCAGTTTCCTGTACAAAAACTGCTGTCAGGCTATTAATAATCTGGAAAAACACCTTGAAACTTGACTCAATGAGGGCACATTGCAAATGGGCTCTAATGGCTTTTATTTCTCATCTCTGTCACCTCCGATCTAATCTGCCATTTTCTCATTTTTTATCCTCTCTGGTCTCCTCTAAAATCATTCAGCAACTCTTCCCTCAGTGCCAGGCAGAGAAGAAGGGGGCGATGTGACGGGGTCAGCAGGAATTTATTAACAGAGAAAGGTCAGGTGTATCATGTAGTGTGAAGCAGAGTCTTGGGCGCGCTCCCAGAACAGACCAAAGGTGAGGGCATGGCAGCTTTCTGCCACGTCAAGGCCTGGGACCAAAATGTAGAAAGAAAAGTGAGATGTAGTCCTGAAGGGAAAATATTCCCACCACCACAAATAAACCTTGACAAAAAGAAAAAAAAAAAAATCAATACATTTCATTTTATGGGCCAGGAAAGAATTTTCCTGGATTCTAAGAGGTGCTTTTAGCCATGAGGAATGAATTAGCCAAAGCTGTGCCAAAAAGCCAGTAGCAAATCCCCGAATAGTGACAAGCTTGGGTTTTTTTGTGTGTTTAGTTTTTTGTTTGGTTGTGGTTTAATTTATTCTTATTGTTATTTTTTTAATAAAAAAGCAGCCTGGAACTGAAACTAGATCCAAATGTTTTTTTTTTTTTTTTTCCTGTTTCAGGGCCTTATCTATATCTTCTGTGTAAGCATCTGGGCACCATCAAAATTTTGCAACATGTGTTTAAACTCATGCCCCTTACATTGAGTTTGGTGTGGTACATTTGCCTGAAGAAAAAATGTAAATCAAAGGCTACTTAGTTCCTTCTCCTCTGAAAAAAAAGGAAGAATGTGAGAGGACATTGAAAAGCATTGCATTAATTCTTATACATGTTTTGTGTTAATGTCTTATTAAGAACTTATGGCCAGACTTTAAAGTTATTCAGATGCTCTCAAGTTATTCATTAAATATCAGTACATTTTAAAATTAATTTGCATTCCTAGGTATCTAATTACCTTTAAAAAAAAAAAAAGCACCTCAGATACATAGATGGAAAAGGCACGAGGCAGTTTCTGACAAAAGTTGTACAGTATGAGATTCTCAGGGAGAAGCTATAAGTTCTTCCCCAACCATCTTGACATTACAGTCTGTTTTGGAGTTCCTTCTTTTCTGTTTTATTTGGTTATGCAAACATTAACTTAAGGAATATTTCTCACGTCTCCTGTGGGAATCCAACTCAATTTTCAGAGACAATGCATGTGCAAAAATGACTAACGTTTCTCTTTGAGGAGGGGAAGAGATTTAAGGCGTTTGACTCAAGGGTTTCTTTTTCCTTTTTCTTTTTCATTTCCCTCCTTCTTCTAAGTATCTCTTTATTCATCACTTTAATTACCTAATCGTAAATTTCTTTAGGGGGTTACTTAGAAGGAAAATTAGCATCAAAGCTTGGCAGTAAATTCAGGGGCTTTTGGAGCAGGTCCAAGCTGTTTCACCTGTGATTAATTAGATGATTTTTTTCTTTAAGTGCCAGAGGGTTGTTGAGGTCTTTAAGCAGTTACATGACTGCTGGCAGCTCAGGAATTATGATTGATGCATTAGTCTAGCATTTAGGACTTCTGTTTCTTTTTTGTAGTTGCCTGGATAAGCAAGAACAGAAGACATGCCACACTGGTAGAGACAAAATACTCATTCTGGCAAGCGTGATCCTCGCCGCTCATGGAAGAGCATAAGAACTGGGTGCGTCTGCTTCTCCAGTACTGGGAGAGTATTCAGCAGGACTATGATGAGAGAAACGGAGAAAAAATGCCTACTACTCAGATTAATATCTTACAGAGTCACAAGACCAAGTCATAGCAGTACTTTTTTTTTTTTTAAAGCTTTTTTTTTTAAACAAGGTATGTGCTTATTCAAAAAAAAAAAATTAACAATGTATTTCCAGATTGCTTAATACAGTTAGCTCACCTAATTCACTCTCTATGGCCTCCTGCTGCAAGTAGGGAAGCAATCAGCAGTTAAACTGCTCTAGTCCCTTTGTAACTGGCCACTGGAGAGATGGTGGGGGATGAGAACATGGCTTTATGGTACATTGGTGGCAGGACAAGAGAGTAAGCTGAAGTAGATGGAAAGTAGGAAAGAGCCCTTCCCTCCGTAGAAAGAGGCTAGAGAACCCACTGCCAATTACCGAGTAAGAGAGATCGCTTTCTGTTCTGGCATTAATTTAAACCATCAGGTGTTTAGAGTTTATCTCAGCAGAGTAAAATCATATCTCAGACAAGATACCTGCTTTGCAGGAAACTATGTGCATGCTCTCAAAAGCTGAGCTCCTGCTGTCATGTACCCTTCCTCCCAAGTGCTTTCAGGACAACTAGATATCCCTGCCTATCAGGAGACAGCACTTCATCCTGCTGGGAAGCAGTTAATCTCCATGGGAAGTTCCTAGGCCCCTCACCATCCCTGCTCAGAGAATAATGACACTTGGTGTTTGCAGCCACCTCTTGTTTTTGTCAATGCCCAGCCTGCCTCATCTAGCATTTATAGAGTCTGGATTCTCCTCAGATCTCATTGACTATGTGTCAGTCACCACCTGCAGCATGCTGTACTGCAAAACCGAGCAGAGCTCACAGCAGTGACACCCCTCACTACTCATTCTGCTGGATTGGATCTGGCTGCAGGAAGGAGGAGGAGGGAGCACAACAACGCTGGCCTGGATGTGGATGTTCATCTCCTCAGGGGCAAGTGCTCTTTGCAGAGGCGTGTGTTTGTGTGTGCATGCCCTTATCAGTGTTCAGATCCAGGTGGATGCATGTGTTAGGATAAATGTCTTAGCATGTCTGAGTCTCTGCAGAGCCTACATACCCTTGCATGCATCTTTGGAGAGGTTTCTGGCTGCACTCATCACGTGCCTGCCCGAAATGACAGCAGCCCAGGTGACGAGACAGACAAGCACAGAACTGTGAGTCAGCTGAGCTACCAGGTATCTCACGTAAGCAACTTTCCTGTCTGGAAGCATGATGGTACTTCTTCTTTAAAGAGGCTGACTGTCTTATAACACATGGGAAGATAGTTAATCAGGTAGTGCCCATGAAGACCACCTGAGCAGCCTTTCTGTTGCCTCTGGAAGAGACTTAAATCCCTACACAGACTGGCAAGGGAATGATCCTGATAGGCATGGATCAGGAGCTGAGATCTGAAAGCAGAGAAGCAATATGGCCCTGTGGGAAAGATGCTAGCCTAGAAATCAGGAGACCTGAGTTCTGTTTTTGTTTTTGTCACAGATCTGATATACACTTTTGAGCAAACTACAACTCCTCTGCTTCCCTGGTAACTCTTTTTTGTATACGTCACCTAGGCTCACGAGGTCAGGGACTACTTCTAATTGTACCTAATACAAAATTTTCAGAACTCAGTTAGAGACTCTGTTAGCACTGCTAAAAAAATAAAACTTACTAATATTAATTCCTATCCACACACTGAAGTGACCTTTACAGCTTAGAAAGAGTACAGATTAGCAAACTACAGTGCAGAGATCCTGGATCAGCTTTGTGTGCCACACTGTGGTTTCCACTGCTGGAGCTGAACTTTATACAATAGGTATATAAATATATGACCCAACCAATATACAAGATTCTGTTGCTGAAGAATCAAGGTGGTAGCTTCAGAAAGCATGTTTGCATGCACCCAGACACAGATTCTCTCCTGCACCTTTGCTTTTCACAGTTTGTGACAACAGAGATTATTCCTTTCTGGAAGAATGTGACATTGTTGACATTAAAAAAAAAAGCAAAACAGGCCTTTGCTTTGCTTGAACAGCACAGGCTTTCTTGATCAACTGTCTGAGGTGCCTCATCTGTACAAAGCATTTAAACCTGTCTAACATCAAAAAGTAAGGTAAGACAAGTCACTTTGATGCTCCAGAGCACATGCCTAACATGATTATTGCAGAATCTTCCTGGTGATAATAGAATTATGCAAAGGAGGCCTTGACCCATTAATGCTTTTACCTTCCTTAGGATTTCTCTCCCTCTTCTATGAGAAGCAGAACTGCTTGCTCAGAGATAGCAACTAAACAAAAAGGTGGAATAAGCAAAGTGAAAGAGGTCCCTTCATCACCTTGTCATCTCTCCCTGCTTCACCTTACTGCAGTAAATGACACGCTCTAGCAGTTGCAGGAAGCAACTGGAAATGTGATGTACTGGAAAAGCTCTATGACTAGAAACGGGCACATTCCCCCCCCACAGAGATAGTGGGAATGTGGGGGGGGAAGCAAGGCATGTGTCATCATTGGCAGTCCTGCACCCAAGACACTTTGGAGACAAGGAACATTTAAAAAAATGTACTTGCTGCAGATTCCTTTTTTTCTGATGGAAAGAATAAAAAGCAATACTCACACCAGGGGTTGTAACAGTTTTACTCCATGCAGTATAGCTCTGGAGTAACACAGGGGCATTTCCAATGTTTGCTGCCTTAAAGCTGAACCCAATAGGTCCTGAATTTCAGTCATGATGGAGTGCTCCTGTTTGCCTCCATTTTCTAGGAAAAGCAGATGATTTCAGATAGAAGAGTTTGCTGGCAAGATAGTCTAAGTTTCTCACCCACTCAGGAAAGTGAGTAAACAGTTGTTTTTTGTTGTTTTCTTTTCTTGCAGCTTTCTTAATAAAAGTGCCTTATCGTTGCACAAGACCTGCTTAAAATCAGCACGCAGCGGTCAAGGCATGCAGGTTTAGATATTCTTGTAGTTCTGTTGTTTTTGAAAGAAAAAAATGATGTTACCACCTCTGTGCCCTGCTTAGACTGAATTACAGCTGCAAATAAAGAAGGATTCAGATAACAACAAGATAGAAAGCTCACTGAATCTCAGTATGAGGTGTCCTTCAGAGTCAAATCTCAGCTCTTCCTAAAGCTTGCAGTTGGATCAGACACTGTAAAACCTTCCCAGACTCTTCCTTCTACCTTGCCTGTTTAAAATTACGTATGTTAGGGAATGGACTGAGACACTATTACTGAAGCCTCAATCTGCAAGAGGGTAAGTAGAATCCAGTGCACAAATTCTTATCTAGGTTTGTATATACAGAGCAATTTTAGGCCAAAAAACTCCTACCAAGAGATCAGCTGACTGTCTTGGCTCAAGTTCAGGCCTGCAAAGGGCTGGCAATGGGAAAGCATGCTTCCTATGGTATTTTGTTTGCTCTAAGCATGGTTCACTGATTCCTACTTGCAATCTGTCCCAAACTGAAAATGTATGATTAGTTTGTTCCAGGAAAGATGAGTCCAACACATTAAGGCCCAGACCTGAATCCAAACCCCAAACTTCCCCAAGAGGAGATATGTTTCCATCTGGAGTTTTGGTCCAAGCTTTTTTTCTTGCTTCTTACGTTGTTTGAGTGGAGTTCCTAAATGTCCCATCCTAAATCAGTACCTATTTATGCTAGGCTAAACAAATCAGAAGAGACAGTCCTTTCCCCAAAGCTCTTAATTACCTAAATTAACAAGTATGTTATTATTTTCCCTGCGTGCAGTAGGCAGCAATAGGATATAGAGAGTTAAATAACTCACCCAAGGTTATACAGCTAGTTTGCTGCAGATTGGGTTCTAAAGCCAGTTGCTTGACATTCAAGTTCAGTGCTTTATTTTATTCCTCAAGAGGAAAAGTGCAAGCCCAGATCTGACCATTCCCATGGGTGGAAAAGCTGGAATACTGATTTGCAACAAAGGCTTATTTTCGCCTTTTTCCTTTCTAAAATAGAAGAAGGACCAAGACCTTATTCTTGAGCTTCAGGGATCTGTTAATTGGCTCCCTAGTAAAATTACAGAGACTCAGCTGCCTGATAATGATTGTAAATGACAGAGACTATCAGGTTTACCTTGTGATGTCCCTGGGGAGCTTGCAGTTAGTTTAGTCTGAACTCTGCGTCAGCTGTTTGGGTTCCTTTCTTCTCGGCATGTGGTATCTGGACTCAAGCTGCAGTCTTTCAAACCTAATTAGTGTTAGGGGAAAGAGAGAGAGAGAGAAAGAGGGGGGGGGAGAAAAAAAACAAAAAAACAAAACAAAAAAACCATTCTCCTGCTTCCCTCAACTGACTTTATAACATAAGGGCAGGACCTGATTTATGGCATAAGTTAATGAGGAATATTGTGCCTTTTTTTTGTTGTTGTTTCTTTTAATGTGTATCAATCCAACATCTTCAGTTCTGCATGCAAGAAAAGTGCATTTTAGAGTGCTGGAGTCGTTGAACTGAAAAGTTCAGCAGAGAATCTCTAAACTCAATGCAGTCATTGCGTTTGTATACAGTTGGGTGTGTTCTGTGCAGTGCTCAGCAGAAACTCAAGTTTTTGCCCTTTTCCTTGCAGAGAAAGTATTTTACACTCTGATAGGTATTGTTGTTAGACATTAACAATACTGTTTTCAATACTAATATCACAGTGTTTAGCCAAATTCAAACTGCCCATTGCCCTCCCCTAAGAAATAAGAATACGGAAAATTTGTGTGGTATCTTAATAACTTGTACAATTCTTTATTTGCAGGACATTTCACAAGCTCTCATAATTCTGGCATGGAGGTGTCCGTACTACCTGTTTTCTTGCTTCATGACCGACTCTCCATTTCCCCTTGCTGGTCATCAGTTGTTGCGATGTTGAACGGAACAAGACAGAACAGCAGATCTGTAGGCAACATCTTCAAATCACTGGCAGGCCGAGCAATCACAAACCTGAAAAAGCACTAGTACATGAGCTTCAGACTGCTTTGTGAGGCCTTTGTACTGGGTGTCTGGGACAGGAAGAAAGCTGCAGGTTTTTGTTTTTTTTGCAATGACTGATTGCATCTGCAGAATTCTTTAGAATGATGCGACAACATGCAGTATTTAACTTTACCTATCTTTTTACCTAGGAATGGCAAACATTTTTTTTTTAAATTAAGCTAATTAGTCTCTGGAACAGCTGCTGAAAGATGAGAAATTTTTCATTGCTGAAAATCTTTAAATCTAACTAAATGTCTCTCTAGGAGATCTGAAGCTCAAGCAATCACTGAAATCTTGAAACTGAAAGAATCGGTAAGAGCAGGTTGGATGACAAAGTTCTCTCTGCCTGCAAACTCTCTGAAATCCCTGACCTCAGCAGCATTACTAACTTCATGCTCCAGCAGTTCTCTAATGAAGAAAAGATAAATCATATTTCAAATGAACTTAAGGGAATCTCATACAAGTGCCAGTAAGCACTGGATCTCCAGAAATAATCAGAGAGCCATGTTCAGACCACACACCAGTTTGCCTCAAATGGCCTTAGTTGCCTACAAGGATGTCTAAATTCAAGACAAAAATAAGTAGTTCGGCTTGCTTACCACAGATGCCTAACTTCAAAGTCATGACTAGTATCTTTTGACTTATGGTACAATTTAAAATGAAGGGTACTTGCCTGTTCTTGTACGGATTGGGCTCTTCCATCAGCCGGTAGAGCCCAAAGCACAGTATCCCAAACAAGTCTAAAGCTTTGCAGTAAATGTCTCCAAAGGAGTCCTCCTGCTATAAAAGAAGCAAAAATACTCTTACCTCAAAGGAACCAAAACGGACAATTCAGCCCAATACTAAATCAGTCATTTAGCCAACTACCATCACTGTATGCTACTTTTAGCGTCATAGTCTTTGGCAAGAGAAAGCAAAACAAAATGGCTGCTCCTCCAAGAGGTTAGAAATCTAATATAAAATAAGGCTATCTGATATCTTTAGCCTCCTTAAAACATGGCTTAAGCTACACAGGAAACTTCAACTGAATGAAAGTAAACTTCAGGTATTCACAATCAGCCTGTACCCTAAAGTACTGGCAGCAGGGATGAAAGCCTAGTCCCAGCAGCACCACGCAGGGCTACAACTCACCATGACGCCCGTTAACAGCCTCTCAGACACTGGCAGGAGTGCCAGTTTGCATCTCACTCGGGTGGCATTTTGGAGCACGTCATCAGGACTTCTGCTCAGTCTGCTGTCCTTTTCCAACAGCTGTTCCTCCAACAGTGGACTTGTCCCGCTTGTCACCAAAGTCTGCAGCAGAGCCAAGATGCGATGGTTGTAGTAGGTCTGGAAGGAAGAAACAATAAAAATTCAAAGACAAAAGAGTATGCCTTGGTTCCTGAAAGGAAAACAAAATTTTCCAGTGAAAACCTGGAGAATGTGATCAGACAGACACCTTGGAATTTTTTTGTATGCTTAAATTAGTCCTTAATTGTTTAAAGTTTTCTGACAGTGTTTATGGATCACCACTTGCTTAGCCCATTTCAGCTTCAAAGAGCAGTCAAAAGATCACACCTCTGCTCTTCTAATAGAATGCACTAAATTGTGCCTGAAAGAGATTTTCAGTGGCAAAAACAGCAGTCAGCTCTAGTTAACATTCTTTGCTCATGAGGGCTGTCTGGACAAGGGTCAGGAGAGCCAGAAAAAGTGGCCAGCAGCTCTCAGATGTCACCTGAGTAGGAGCACACTGAGCAAGGTGAGGCTGAGGAGGGCAATTACCCTGCCCAGCCCTACAGGGTGCAGGTGCAGCAGGAAACTCTGTCCCTGTAGTTGCCACATGCATTATGAAAACCCCTCTCTGGTCCCTTACCTCAGTCAGTATTTTTTTGAAACAAACAAACAAACAAAAAACAAAAAAATACCATGGTTCAAATTCAGACTTGAGGCCAAAAAAAGACCCTGCATCTCTCTTTTTTTTTTTTTTTTAATCTGAACCCTCTGCCTGCAGTGCATCAAATAACTTACTTCCCACCCTTTCTCGAAAAGCTCATTTCCTACGTAGAGCCACTTTGTGCAATCTGTCACCTGCATTCACCTGAGTAAAGAAACTAAACAAGCTGCAGAGAAGGAACGGTGTTATTAAATCCAGGCTAAACTCAAATCCGCTTAAGAACATCTGACCGTATTGTCGGGCAAAAGGGTATAATGCTGTTAGAGTAATTCTCAGCCTTTTAAAGTAAGGAGCTATAGTCCAGAGTTATCCAGGAGTGATACAGCTTCAGGGGAATCTGCACTTTACATATTTAACAGAGGCGTGCTGAGCTCTTTAACATATCATTGCTGTACTTTTTGACATCAAAAGGATTGCATTTCCATACTTGGATGAATTAATAGGATTTGCATGTCACCCTCATTCTGTACTTTCTTGGCTGAGTTGCCTTTCAAACTCCTGCAGTGTAAGGAAAAACTACAGAGGTGTGCGTGCGTGTGTCGCTGTGCACGCACACTCAGGAAGTAGCACACTGTGTTCAGAATGGGTCTCGAAGCTGACTGTAAAGAAGCAACATTTCTGTAACGTGCCCAGGAGATGTTACCTTCTTTGCCAGTTGTTTGGTTACAGCTTGAGACAAGCACATCTCCTAGGAATGCCCCTGCACACAAAGGCCAGGCTAGAAGCCTTCTCCCATCAGCAAGCAGCCGCTTAGTCCCATTCAGTACAGGTTGCTACTAAGCTTTTAGATCTGGTGCTGTATAGCTTAGGAACCCACAGCTGGGTCAGGAAGGGAATTCAGGGCTCAGAGCACCTGAGCCGTAATGGCCATGCTCATTGCCTACAGATGTTGCAAGTCAGGTTGAAGCAAATGCCAATTCTGCTTCAGGCTTCCAAGGGGTAACATTTCACTTCGCAGACCACACGGTACCAGGCAGATTCTTCTACCACTCTCCTTTCAAGCTAAAAAAATAAATACATACAGCACTCCTGCTCTGTTTCTCACAGATAATTACAACAGATATTCAGTGACAGAAAAAGGACGTGATATTGGACTGGACTGCTGAAGTCTTCTTTCCTTCCTCTTTTTTGTCACATTCACATATTTTTCCTTGATACTGCAATTGCTAAACAGTAGCATATTTCTCTCCCTCTGCCCTTTATTTACAGACTGACTGCATCTAACTTAAGGTGCCCCTCTACTCTAAAGCAGAGCTGAGCGCTGATCATTCCCGGACAGACTTGGAATCTATGCTTGAGTGAAATTTTATCCTTTAAGACAGGTCATGCTGTATCTTGAGTTACTTTTACACTTGACACTAGCAGTCATTAATTACCATCTGGTTGACTGACATATCAGTGAGCAGCAGCAATATAATACTTTCCCTAACACCTTCTCAGAAAAGCATAACTGGACTTGACACACTTATTTTGGACTGCTTATCCCTTTGAGAGATTTGTTTTGTATTTATTCAATTTCTGCAAAACTGCCACCCAAGCACTATCCCCTTGGACATGAACTGAGAGCAAGGCATGTGGAGCCTGACTGCAGCATGGGGGATCAGGGTGAAGAGGAAGAAAGGGGCTTTCAGAAAAAAAGAGAAGGCAGGTTGAGAAATGCCAGCTTATGAACTGAACTGCTGTTTTGCTGCCAAAATCCTGGCTTAACTACACCTAAGTGTCACCACAAACAATATCACTCAGTTTTGACAGCAACTTAAGATGATTATGTCACCAGGGTGGATCACCACCTTCCCTCTGTTCTTCCATTTTTGGTGCAATGTACCCAGTCCTCACGATGCAAATGTTTTTAGAAGGACACTGCCAGGAATTTACAGAGAATCAAAATAAGAACTTATTTTAAAATCTGATCTGATCTTGTGGATCAGTGGTGGTCCACATACATGGAATTTGAGTTATACCTTTTTAGAAAACAGCCACTGGGAGATTCCCATTGAGTTTCATAAACTTTCCATCTGAACTTAGAGTGATTTTCTGCCTAGGTGCCAGATGAGAAGAATTAAATTTTCTGGTTTATGCCCATACTACTAAAATAAAGTCACGGTAGTTCAAGTCGCCTATTCCCTAGCTCACCAACACACCTCTAAGCCAGACTTGTAAAATTCCACGTGAACAGGTAAGAATTCAGGGTCCCCAAAATCTTCTCAGCCTTTAGCATCAATGCTGGAGCCTCCACCATGAGGCCAGCTCACACCAAATGCAGTTTTGGCTTCAGTCACTGCAGTTCCCTCAGAGGGACTGATTGTAACCTCATGTTATCAATCAAAAAGTAAATAAATCAGGCTAGCTACAAATACCTTTTGTAGCAGAAGTAGGGAGGAAGTTATGAAAAGTTATGAAAACACTCTAAAAGTTTCTCCAAATAATTCTATGCGTATATCAAAAACAGGGAGAGGTGCTGCTGCTCAGAGCATGCACTGAGACATGTCTGCTGGAGCTGCCTTTTAGTCTATGGAACACACCACCCCAAAAGTCACAGAGGCCCACGGATTAGTCCTATGGCAGGGGGTTGGAACTAGCTGGTCTTTAAAGGTCCCTTCCAACCCAAACCATTCCAAGATTCCGTGATTAGCAAATTGCTTAAACAGGAACAGACATGTATAATTCTCAGGGCACAGAGTAACTAATCACATCACCTATCTCTGCAAGGTTTCTCGTGCCTTTCTGACACACATGGCCTTGACCATTGTTAAGGCTAGATTAAGTGGGTTTACCCTGGCTGATAATCACTTTGTTAACACTCCGATGACACTAAACATGACAGAACACGATACATCTACTTACCATAGACAAAAGAGAATTCAAGAAGCTATCTGAGAAGATAGCTCCTGCAGGGGCAGCATTGGTGGAAAGCTGATCTTGCTCTGGAATTTCAGAATAGCTGCTGGGAGCCTGATTAATGAACTGTGCATTTGGTGAAGACTCTATTGGATAAGCAAGGAAGAAACAGAAAACATCTTAGCAACAGAGGGAAGCCATCCAGAATCAGAAAAGGAAGTTAATAAATGCAGCTTGTTATTCTGTGTCCAGCACTAGCCACAGCATGCTGCATTACTAAAGGAAAGAGGAACAAAATACTCAGTGCTGCTGACTGATTGTGTAATGGGAGACAAAAGACACTCAAGCCTAAAACTGATTTTTCAAGCAAGTGCTTTAAGATAGCAGACCAAAATTAATTTACCTGCTTTGACAAAGAAAGGAATGATCTGATTTCTTCCACTCGTTTTCCTGACCTAACAGAAATAGAATTACTATTTCTCTTGGCCTAAATTGGGGTTAGAGTTCTTTTCGCAGCTGTCCTACTGTTACAGGGATCTTCACTAGTTTGTCAACCTTATTCCTGCTGTCTGAGATGGTCTTGCAGAATTCTCCCTGCTCAGGAAGTGATTCCTCTTTAACTTGCTTTCTATTTTCAGAGAATTGCCTAAGTACACCCTGGCAGAAGGCTCCTGCTGTGCTACTCAACGTGCTAGGTATGTCCTGGCACTCCAGCACTGCCAGTAAGAGTGCTGATGAATGACAGCAGCACAGCTAGAGACAGACAGGAGGACTGAAAGGAATTGAGATCAAGAACCCATGTCTTACCATTAAAAAATAGAGAGAGCAAGTAACTCTGTGTAAGTAATGATTGATTTCTATTATGTCCCCTTGGGCCAGGAGGCATTTGAGTGTATCATTTTTAAAGATGACTACAGCTAGCCAGAATCACAATACTATTAATGCCTCCTGTTGTCTCGCAGTGTCGGTGTCATCCTTCAGCCATGTATTCTCAATACAGATATTTCACCCACCCTGGCTTTTAGGAGTTGGCCTTGTATCTGGTATTAATCAGTATGACTCCACTGACTAGCTTATAGAGTCTGGGTATGAAAAGCACAGTCTCACAGCCACAATAAGGGACCCACTTTATTTCTCCACACTATTTTATTTCTCCTTTACATATCTGCAGAATTCTTATTTCTCTGCAGATAACTTTGCTATTTCTCTCCCGTATCTCTGGCCCATTATGGCAAGGGTTTCTAGAATCCACTGTTTCAGAGGAATGATTATTTATAACATGCCTGTAAGCCCAGTGACCAACTCACAAATTCAGAAGATACTCGACATACTGAAACGTGCTCAACTTGGTGGATCTGAGCCTGCAGAAACCCCCATGTGCAGCTTGCCACTTAACTGGCCTTGCATCAGCCTGATGCGAAGCGGCTGGTTTAGCATTTCGTATTTTCCTGGGTTTCTCACTACTGGGCAAAGAGAAGCAGCAGTGTGCGCAAGCATGACAACAACACACAACTCTCCTGCTCCTCAAGGAAAAAAATAATCCAGCCCCCTTTAAAGGAGTGCAGGCCTTCATCTAATTCTGTTAGCTCTGTCGCTGACTACATTCCATTAACTCAGTAGATGCTGGAGGACAGCACTGTGGGACCACGGCACACCTCCAGCACTCGTGGGCTCTGGCATGCTGTCCTGGTCACTAAGAAGCCGATGCAGATGCACGCAGGCTCGGCAGTTCTGGCTCTGTTGAGGTATCACATTGCTTCCTGTCCCTGTCAAGATTAATTGCAAAACTCCTCTCAACTTCAACGGTGACAGGATTTCAACTGAAGGTCCAAATGGTCTTGGCTTCCCTTACGGTAAGTTTTGAGCAGCAACAGTCCTAGCAGTATGTATCCTACTGCTGGCTTTGGCGTGTCAGACACACCAAACGATACAGGTGGCACTTGCTCAACACCCAGTGTGCTATGAGCTGGAAATAAGCCATGGCCTGGAACATGCAAAGCCCTCGCAACTTCAGGCATGAGCATTACTCCTCTCAGGTTGTTTCTAGAGACAGGCACAAAAGGGAGCATTTGTCTAGATCAAGGTCTACCAGTGGGACTTACAGGAAGCTTATTCAATCACAAGAAAGCTCCAGCTGTTTTTGTTTAGTTGTTTTGAGCTTCCAGGTTTTAAATTCTTGGGGTTATTTTCCTTCCTAGCCCATCCCTGTAACTCTGAACATATTTCTATGCTGTTGAAAACTACAACTGGGGCAGGCATCCATGTGCTAAGCGACTGGGCTCGATTCATTATTTTGTCAAAGATCTGACATGACTAAAATCCAAGTTATGTCAACAGATTGCAGATGTTTTCCCCTCCACTGACACACCACATCCTGGAGGGAAATCACACTGGTGCAATGCCTGTCTGAAGACGTTAGTTTGACTGCACAATATCTCCTCAGAGGAGCTGGGCCTCAGTAGCCAGCTCAAAACATTTCTGAGACTTTTGGACACAACAGAAATAAAAGTTTAAACCACAGCACAAGAGAGTATCCATATATCACTCTGGGAAATTCATCAGTTCTGAAGTGACTCTGGAGAAGGCATCATTATCTTAATCATTATTTTTCGCTATTTGTTTTGCACTAGTTCCTCAGGGTTTCAGTCTAAGGAGCACACAGGACCCAACAGCCCGTTGAGGTGCTTCGCTGCTTCCGAGACACTTCTCCCATATTGACCTATGGTGCTCCAGGTGCACGTTGTGACTAAGTGGTACACCAGAGCTTCTTTGAAATAAAGCATTGCTAGCACCTGCTAGATGCCGATGTGGATCACCAGCCCTGGCTCAGCTGCAAACGTGGGGAGGACTGCAAAGCAAAGACCCCACCCAGAAGCATTGAGCCCATGTAGCATTTACCATCATTGCATCACAAAGAAAAAAAAAGAAAAAAAAAAAAGAGTAAATGGATCAGAGGCCAGTCATGAAGCCTAGCAACATGCTATGCTAATTTGGTGGGTACATTCTTGTGTCAGCACTCTAAATGGAGCTAAACATCCATGTCACTAGGGACTGGCAGCCCAGCCACACCACTCTGGTGTGACACTGACTGCTGTGTTACTAGTAATCAGTGTACATGTTCCAAATTAATGGATCTAGTTTGTAACTATCAGGAGACGAAGACAAAGATGAAAAACAGCCGAGAGTAGTAATGAAAGAGCTCCATGGGTTGCTTCAGTTATGAATGCAGGCTAGAGAGGCTGAGCCTTGTGGAATAAGGGCAGAAGTGTTTGGGGTCTAGAGTAAAACACCTGCACCCTCTTGTCCACCCTGGTGCGTGCCCGGACCCACCCAAGTACTGGACTCCATGCAGTCACTGCACAGTGCCTTGTACTGCAGACTGTTTGGAACAGGCTCTGTTCCTTCACAGCCACCTGTAAAGGAGAAAGCCCGCAGCAGCTACCGCCATGAGCCAGAGAAGAGGAGGGAGCCATCACCAGTGTTTCAGAAATGGGAGAGTTGAAACAGAGAATTAGGCCTTGATTCACCTCATTTTGTTGCGAGATGAAAACTGGGCATCCAGTCTTGCTCAGTGATTTTTAAAATCATCAGAGAGGGAGACACAGCCAAAGGGCAAGTTCGATATCCTCTGGGCAGAACTGCCTTTGGTGGTGTCTCTACTGAAAATAAGGGGAAACCAGGAAAATACGTTTCTGATTTACCTTAATGAAGTCTGTTACAAAAGGTAGGATGAACATGGACCTTGTGACTAGAACTCAGATCACCTGAGATCCAGTCCAGCAGGAAAAAAAAAAAAAGAAAAGGACATTATCTTTATCCTAAATGGATGCTTCAGAGTTTTGCTACACACTGAGACCTTCGTAACACTTTGTTTTATTTATTCTCCTGATAAACCATTCTGACTCCTTCGAAGCCAGTGAATTAACATCTAAGTCAAACCTTTTAATGTTCCTTGGACATGTAGTGCTTGTCGCTTTCTGCCTGTGAATTCTAAAAAGGGCCTGGGGTAAATAAATAATGCAGCACACATATTGCTTCTGTGAAATTTGTTCCTAAAGAATAACTTACTCAGCTCTGTAGTGATGGGGATCCTTTTATAACATGGCTCTGATTGATTCCCCAATGCTCTTTCTCTGAAAACAGCATCTGTAGAAACAGTCAATAACAACATGAAGAGAGAGGAATGTTGGTAGAAGCAGAAAAGGGGAGGGAAAAAAAGGAAAAAGAAACCAACGCACAATGGTTCAGACTGACAAATGCAGGAAATCTTTTTCCTGTGCCTAAAAATAATGTCATTGTCATGCAAAAATACCAAAGCATCTCCTATATTTAGAAAGTTTCTTGCCTTGGTTTGCTTTTCCAAGGCTTATTTTATTCACTCATGGCTTCAAAGAATGAAAAAAAGAAAAGCTCTCCTGGGAGCTGCTTATTGACATCGTAACTGAAATATAATTACCCTCCGTGGTGCAGCAGTGCTGGTTACAGAGCTGTTTGGCCCGAAGCCCCCAGTAAGCCAATTTGCACACAGAGGGCTTTTGGCGGAGGGGGTTGTGTTTTATCCTTCCCCTTCAAAGAAGGCTGTGCATAACTGGACGGGACACATGCTGTAGGAATGAAGGCAGAAGTATACCCCATGAATTCTGAAAACTTGACAGTCAAAAAAAAAAAAAAGAGAGAGAAATCCAGAAGTTCCCAGAAGCATGTATCCTTATTCCTTCCCAGTTCTTGCCAGCTAGCTGACTTAGTAGAATCAAACCCAATCCAAAATCTGCTTTCTCTGTTTTGATTATATCTAATCTTGTCTCCCTTTCTGTCTGAGTTTTTCCCTTTGCTACCCAGCACAGCACCTGGGTAACTGAGTATTAGTGACACTACTTACTGTGCACAATATTATCACAGTCAAAATGATGAAATCTAAACTCTGCTAAGGACTTTGCTAGAAATGAAACTGTTGTTCTAATCGGCCATTCCTGAGGTTAGGTGATGGACTGACAAAAACCTCACTAGAGATGTCAGGAATCACAACTCCTCAAAAGAGCAGAAAAAGCCCTTCCCAAGTATAGCAAGGCATCTCTGAATAGATTGAACTGAATGCCAGAAATGAATCATTGTCTTTATTGTACCTTTCCATGTACTGTACCAGTTGATTTGAATGTGTGTCTGATCATTGCCTGGATACCTTTTCCTTATGTCAATATTTTTGCTATGAAACAGTACACAGCGCTCCACCTGAAATCTTACGAACTGGCAGGGTGCTATTACAAAAGATTACTTAATTGTAGATTACTACTGTACATTTGAATTTCAGTAGCTTATTAAGTTGTCAGATTTAATTACCATTACATGTTTAGATTATGCCACAGATTATTTAGTTCGGTACCTAGGTTTGCCAACCTGTTTGCTTTGTGACATGACAGGGTGATAATTACAGCATTACTGGAAAACCTAAAATTTTCCATGGGAAAGACTAGAAGTCCTTGGCATCAGCACTGACCCTAGTAAATGCTCATTCTTGCAAGTGTAAGTAATGTTTACCTCTGTGTGGGTCTGGTTCTCTAAGAGCTGTCTAATTCTCTACCCCATGAGACAGGTAAGGCACAGAATGGGCCTGCGTTGGTTGGGTGTGAAATGCTCACACTGAAATCTAAAACCACAGGAAACGCAATCGATTTGGGCTTTGTTACAATCTCCGAAGTGAGACTATGTTAGCTGCAATGCTTACCAAAGCACCTGAGCGGTTAAGGGAGCTCACAGCCTTCCATCCAAATAACTATAAATGCACATTTTTCACTATCGTTAGGATGCAAAATGCTGTAGCTTTTTCTACAGCACCAAAACTGGAAATGAGAAAGTATTTGGATGGGGAGGAGGGTAGGTGGATATCCAACTAAGTCACCTGCAGTCCCATCAGCAATGACGACTACTATATGAGATACACCAGCCTTTGTCTTTTCTTTTTAAATCACATAGTCATCTTGCTTTAGAAAGCTCTCCCAACTTTCCATAATCTGCTCTTCCCACCTTCCCTCCTATTTTTCCGTCTTTTCCTACCCACTTCCTCTCCTGGCTACTAATATTAATTGAGGCCAAGTTTCTTGGATCCAGGTTTTGAATGGAACTTTACCTTCTCCCTCAAAAAATGAGGTTGCAAACCAGAGGACTGCCATACTTTTTGGGTGCCCCTACATGCATTAGTTTCTGCTGCCCATTTCCCTATCTGCACAACTCCTCCTAGATGTTTCTCCTACAAATAGGTAAGATTTTCCTAAACCTGCTGATTTTGTAACTCTGCAGCTGAAAGCACCCATTCCCCATGTACTACACTGGTGGAAAATGCAGATTTCACTGGAACAATTTGTTGTAATTAAGTACTGCAAGAGTTGAACTAACACCAAGTTTAGATCAGTGCTAGCACAGGCTGCTACATTTCTAATATTTACTGTTCTTATTGTTTCCAAGCTAACTTGACAGTTACCAAGTCTGGTAAATTTCCTGATATTCTCCGTCCTTTTGGTTCTTTCCCAGCCGTATTTGTCTTCAGTGCTCTTACATAGCTTAAAAACCGCCAGTGGCCCTACTCTCACTCTTTCTCCCCACAACAGAAAAATGAAATTCTGAATTTTCCAGTTTGAATCTGGGTCTCTCTTTTCCCAGAAACTCATTTGCTGACTCCCATGAACTCCCATTTGCTGAATCCCATCAATTTTATCGAAGTTTTGTCTTCCAGATGAATTCCTATAAAATAATACTGGGGGGAAGTAAGGAGGGTGGGATTGGAACAGTGAGAGTGGGGACATGTGCACTCTGCTTCCACTCTAGGCACCTTGATCCGAAACTAGGTGGCAACAACCTACCAGTAATTTACTGTCTTACAGGAGCACACATCCGTAACATGCCTGGAGACCTTCAGAGACAAAGCCCTGTAAGAGTGTAAGACATAGCCTTAATCTTGCAGTTGAATCAGCAGGAGCTCCTGCTACCAGAATCCTAACCTAAGATTCCAAGCCTATAATTACAGAAGCAAAGAAGAAAATTGGCTGTTTTTTTAAACAACATACCTAATGAACATATAAGGAGAGGGAGCTAATTCTTACACAGAGGCTGAATCACTGACAGATTTAATGGCTGGCTTGAGAAGGAAGTGAAATTTGTGTCTTAGCTTTATTTTATAAATACATCTTTTTTTATTGATGATGATATCCTGTAAGTGAATACTGCTCTTCTGTCTGCAGAAAAGACTGTAAGTCTGAGGAATGATCTTAACTGAGTAGCCAAAGACGTATTAGACTGGAACTGTAGTCAGTTTAAGGAGTGACAACTCACTAGCATCTGAGCTAGGCAATAGGTACCTCATAAATATGCAAAGTGAAAGGCCTGAAATGGATAAACCAAAGTGGGTTTAGAAACACAGTATTTTGTCAGCTAGAGGAAGACAATGCTATTCCAGTAAGCGGTGACAGAATCTATCCCCTCTAATTTGAATCAATCTTTCAGAAAGAACTGATCACAGTAATGTGTAATAACAAGAATAATTTGCATCTGTATATTACTGTATATTACTGTGAGCTTGAATTTCTCCAGCTTTAAACAAGCCTTGGAGCTAAATATTAGAATATATATAATAGAAGAAGCCTTGACAACATGACCCTTACTTGATCCTGCCCCTTCTCAAAACCAGAAGGAAACCCAGAAGCACTGACTTCGATTCCCGTTCTGATATCTAGGCCATTCTTTACCCAGGACAGTGGACCAAGCAGTCCTGATTTCTTTTCATACCTGAAAGAAGGTGTTATATATTTGGACTGGTTCTGATGTGCTGAATCAGTGTTAGCTGTAATACACAAATAACTTTGTGTCTGCTTGTCTTTGCTCTAACTGTTCTGACTGGTAGCCTCTTTCTGCACAAGAAAAATTCCTTTTGACAGCCTTTCTCAGGGACCCTGTCACTACAGTACTTGATGATGTTTTTTCCAGTATGACTAAACAAAATTTTCTCCTCTCTTTCATGATAGCAAGGATGCTGAACAGATTTAAATCCACAAGACCCACTTTTCTGATGCAACTCACCACATACCCATTTTCCCAAGGGAAGTGAGGGAAAAATACATGCTTGTGGATTAAATAAATAAAGGACTTTGAGCATGCAGGTGGTGCTGGTTCTGACAGTGATATGCCTGATAAATTGCCTAACCAGCCATGCCTCAGCTTATCCAACTGATCACACCTATGTCAGCATTAGGTCCCTGTGGTCTTCTGCTGGAAGGAGACAAAGCAAGCCAAAAGCTACCACCTCAAAGAGAAATGAGTATGAACTCTGCAAGGCAGCTTGGGAAGGCTTTGATGAACAGATGCTCACATCTCTATGTTCCATGCACACATTATAGTTCAGAGCTCTGCACACCATGTACTACGATTATGAGTCATTAAGTAAAAAAATGCTGGAGGATAGTAGGACAGCGATTGATAGAATGAAATACCCTTTTTGCCTGGAGTATCTCTCTTTTCCATATTTAGGTATAAAGATGCAATAGGTACAGTATCTATATCTGTCACTACAGATAGAGATACATAAATTATATATATATTTAAGTACATATTATTTACTTCCTCTCTATATGCAATCAATAAGAAGTTTTATATATCTTTATATCTAGGTAGCGATAAATACATTAGTTAAAAGTAACCTACATTAGTTAAAAGTAATCTATTCAAGTCACAATTACCTCTTACTCAAATATCACTTATAAATCATTTTTCTTCTGTTCTGACGGTATACACTGTGTGCTGATGTTATTTTGTCTAGTTATTATTAAAAAAAAGTCTCTGCCTCACTCTAATCTTTTCTTTGGCACAGTCATTGTTTTAAAAGCCTAGAACGATAATAAAGTATAAGGGAAACACTTAAGAGAGCCATCCATTTCTCAGCCCGTCTTCAGTTAATTAATACTTACACATTCTCAAGAGGAGGACAAATCTTAGCTCTTTTGCCAAATTAAGGAAGGAAGAGACACAATAAATATCCTACTGGGCTGAAGTTGTTTTTGCTTCCATTGCACTTTTGTGCTATGAGCTCTGTTTGCCTGGGAACAGAGAGCCCACCTTTCTCAAACCTCAAGGGAAAGGTATTACTTTTCTCTTTTTGAAGGATGGATAGGGCCTGCACTCACATGGGCTTTTGTGAGTAATAACAGCAGTTACCAACTCTGGTTACCATTTACCCTCTAACCATTGTCTCTTTTCTGCAAACTTTGTAGCTTCACTCAGAATTTTCAGCAGAAACTGGCATATTTCCAGGAGCAATGTTGGATTACCACTCCTTTGCAAACCTACAGAAGTAGCTACAGAAATTGGACTAGGCTGTCCAACCAGCCAGCCTAAAATGGACTTCTGGCCATTTTAATTGACATGTTTATATTCAGGAGAGAAAGGCTGTGGCTCAGAGTAGTGACAAGTGACCCTTTCATTCCTCCCTCCTTTAGCCTCCTTTTTCGTCACATCAGCATGCTTACAGGCAAAGGGAAGCATGCTTACCTAGTGAGGTTGAGCTGAGCTTATCCTGCATGGATCGGATGTTCAGAGTGGCTAGGATGCTTTCCGTGTCCACCAGGGAAGGATTGCTTGAAGCAGTGGTGTTGGAAGACAGAACGGCACATGCAGCGCAATCCTGGACGTTAACTGCCCTCAGATCTGCACAGCAGAGAGCGCTACCCTGATAGAGCCAAACAGATACTGATAAGGAGAAATCTAAGAAAGCTGAACATTAAGGATCATTAAAGGAGAACAACGGATTTGTTTCAAACCCAGCTGGCACAATGGCATTCACAGGTCTAGATTTGCAATCTATTGGACAATTATTTCCAATCAGGATTAGCTTCTCAGTGCTTCTGCAGGTAAACAGAGAAGACTGACTCCCTCAGAAGAAAATAAATATTTAAGAGGGGAAAGTTCTTCAGCAACATCTTGGATTCAAGCTTGAGTCTAGAGCCTGAGATAATTTTGGTACTTTTTGAATCTGAATTGTGCTATCTATTATCAAAAACTTTTAAAATGTATTCAGAAGTATGCACGAGAGCTAGAGAAAGGGAGGAAAAGGGAGAGACAATATGCAAAAAAAATCTTACCGAGAATAACCACAGCTTTGGGAAATTCTGAATAAATTTCCATTCTCTTTGCAGATATTCCAAAGACCCAAGAAAAACAATGTCTTTCAGCTCATTGTAAATGAAGTTACTAGCTCTTAAGGGCATCACGAAGTCCTGCAGCCCAATCAGCGGTGAGTTAGCATCACCAAAAATGCAGACCAAAATGTGATCCCGCAGGTTCAGTACTGCTTGGTCCTTGCAACTCTAAATTTAAAACAAAATTTTGATAAAACAGCTAATAGACTTATTTTAGATTTGTTTCTTTGGTTACAAAGACCTAAACCATTTCTTAGCTTTGTAACATCTATGGGTAGAATGCAAGTATACAGAAAACAAAGTATTTCCCCTTAAGTATGTGGATCCCAAGCATATCCTACAAAAGTGAAAAAATAATTTATATTGGCACAAAGCATCGAAATTGTAGAACAAAACAATGATAGTAGTTTGATGCTAGGAGCCTAACAACTATTTTGCCCCCGCCCCCNTCAAATGAACTAATTAGTCTGGAAAAATGTAGCACTGGGGAGTGAGTATTGCTTAGTGTGGTCGGCACCTCAGGGCTGGTAGGTGGTATGGGCAAGTCACCAAACCAGGCTTGTCAAAGGCATGGCATTAATGCCCGCATTAAGCAGCCAGGAACTGTGGGATCAGTACAGCTGAGCAATGTTCACTCCTCGGCAGTTTTTATTTCCAAAGAGAAACAAGGGTCTTTGTCAGGGAGAAGTTTCTGATGAGAGATTAGAATCATAACCAAATTAAATGATTGTCTCTAACTAATTAGATTAGTTTAAATTGAATAATGAAACCTTTAGCTGTATTTAATGTAACATGCCTGAAGTCCAATGATTAGTCTACTGAATGAAGCTAAACAATTAAAAACACAATCTATTTTATAGCTTATTCTATAGGAACAATTGGAAAAACTATTACTGCTGAACTCTGCAGAGGAAATATGCAATTACAAGATCAACAGGAGCAGTCTGTGTAGTGAATGAGCAGTAGGGACAGGTAAGCCATTCTGAAGACACTGTGGAATGACTTGGGCCTTCCTTCTAACCTGGGGCCGAGAGAAGCTGACCATATCTGGCATTTATTACTTTACTGGTGAGGTTAAGGAAAAAAAATTACATTAATTCTCAAGCATCTATGGAGTATTAGAATGAAGGCTAAAATTCCCCAAAAACATTTAAATGATTTAAGAATATATACCTTAACGTAAAAGTCAAAGAGATTCGTATTTTTGTGTGTGTTTAGATGCCCTGTGTTCTGCATGGACGTCCTGGAGGAACTTCTGTAAGGTATATTTTATCTAGTTTTCCACAGTTTCCAAACAGAAAGAAATACTGAAGTGTCATGAAAAAGCCCACGGGAGTACACCTGCACCTTTAAGCACCTAAATGAGTTTTAAAATGTAGCTTTTGAAAACCCAGAGCATGGTCTTAGACTCTGTCAAGCACCCAACTCACTCCCAAAAATGTATCTTAGACTCCCAAGCCTTTAAGGGCTTGCCTGTCCCAGAAATGTGATTGCAAAGGAAGATACTGCATGAGCATGAAGTGCAATAGCTATTATGCACTTGTTTTCCTTGTGGACATTCTTAAACCTCACAAATAGCCTCTTGCATAATCTAGCTTAGCTACACAAAAATACAATGCAAAAAGTACAGTACAAAAGTGGCACATGGGGAATTAGGACACACTAGCAATTGTAAGCCTTTTCCTCATGTAAGCCAGCCTGTAAGATCTTTTCAAAACATTACCCTTCAATTCTCAGAGCTGAGCTTCCAGTCCTATTGGGATATTTGCCCATTTGTAATGACTAATCCTATTTTGGAGGTTGCTGGGCAATAGGGTCCTTTTATTTGCTTGGAAGGAAGCTGCAGCATTTCAAGCAGCATGAATTCCAGCCTGCTACAAGTCTCCCAGCTGGCAGAACAGCTTGAACATTCTGTATTTTTGATGAAATCTTTGATCACCTCATTGCGAGATTTGGTTGCCTACTCTCAGCTCTCTGGCAGCTCTGAGCACAACCTGCCATTTCTAGATAGGATTTGTTCTTTTACGGATTAGACACATGAAATAAATAAACCAAACAGTCTTAAAGATATCCAGATCAATAGTGTTAGGGACACAAGGATATGGAAACACAACACGCAAAAATTAAAAACAAGATAGGTGTCAATCAGACCTTCCTTTGTACATCTGCTGAGATCCTCTCCTGAGATAGGATGCCTACCCTGCTTTAGATGAACACGGAAAGCATTACTGATCCCTTGTTACCTTGGAGATCCTTCTCTGTTCCCAGGTTACCACCTAAATTAAAGTATGTCCATGGAATGAGCCCTCAGCTCCCATCACTCCGACAGAGTCTCTAGGTGACCCTGGTCAAGACACTTTATCTGCAACTCACTCCTGGAAAAAGGGGGTAATGGTCTCAGTCGCTCTCCTTCAGGGCAGGGTTGGCTAAGAGAATGCAGCTAAAAAAACAACAGTAAACTAGAGTGCTGTGCCCTCCACCCAGATCTGTGCCTTGAAGCTCTGGTTTATTCCTAGGAGAACAAGGAGGAAGACACGTGAAAACACTGAAAGCAATGACCCCGCACCTACCAGAAGAGCCTCCTGCAGCAGAACAGCATCACACCAGTGGAACCTTCCTGTTGAATCCAAGATGACTCTGCTGTTCTCCTCCCCTCGGACATCCAAAACCCTAAAACAGAGAGAGCAACTTCTTAGCTACCGAACAGCTTCTCGGCAGTGGCAGCTACAGTTTATCCAAGTTGAGATAACATCTCCAGCTGCTGCTGAGATGCCCTCTTTATTTACATCATAGCTTTCAGATCTCTTAGTGGCAAGGAAAAATTACGATGTATGAGTCACAAGGGTTATACAGTGAAGGAATTCCTTTGTCAATGCCAGTTAAAAAGGACAAACATAAGGAAAGATATACTGTAAAGAATTTCACTGAATTATTGTATTAGTTGTGATGCTTATGGCTGTTCAAACTTGGTCCCTAAAATAACTTTGAATAATAAATTCTTCAGTAGGGACATTCATCGAAGCAACATTTATATAAACATGGTCTTGATTAAGAGCAAGAAGTCAGCAGGAGTTTTTCCCTTGTCTTCAGCAACTTTAAATTAGGCTCATATTGCAGGATATTCTTAGAGACAAATTTCAGATACATAGCTTTGTTCGTGAGCATTGTGCTAGTCCAGAAGCAGCAACAAGACCATGTGAAACAAAAGCCATTCAATCAGATGCTACTTTGATATCAAGCTGTTTCAAAGGACTGCTACAGATCAAGAATTGTTGGGGAAAGTCATGTTGGACAACAAAGGGTTATGAGAGAACTGGTGTCTGCTCATGGAAAAGATCTGGAATCTGTTGGATAAACCATTTGCTCAGCGCCATCTCTCCAGCTTTACTGTAGGTAGAATCAGCCCTGAACAGTTGTCTTAGGAACAAAGCTTATTTAATCACTCTGTAACTGAAATAGCAACGATAAAAGAAACTTGCCAACTAGGATTACAATGTACACTGAACACAACAGCCTTAGCGGGGCTGTGTGACCAGACAAGTGTTTGGTCCTGACATTGTTTTTTCTTGTCCAATTCATACTTATCTTGTCTATGCAGTATTGGGTGAGGTGAGATTAACAGGGAAGAAAGGGAGGGAATTTGCTAGGGGAAGGTGTCATTCATTACGAGGCTTGCAAGGCAGATCTAGCTGTGCCCTGCACAGGCCAATTTCCACTGGTACAAGGTTTAGCACTTCTTAGCCGAACAGCAGGGAACCTGAGATTTTACCCATTTTTGCAAATGGCATTACGGGGTTTGCAGCTCATGCCAAACTCCATGATGCCCCGACTATACAATGAACTTATACTGAGGATAACTAGTTAAAAGTCACAGTTATTTCAGTAACTGTAGCACAGCTATTCAGTCTTTTCCATTCCACATCAGATCCTGTGAAAGACCAGGCTGGAACGTCCTTGTGGTTTCTGCTAGCTCTCCAGGTCTTTAACTAAGGGACTAATAACAAATCCCAGGTCTGACCATAGTAGAAGAGGTTAATGTGTTCTTCTAAATTAGTATGTTTCCAAGTTTTATAAATGTTCACCTATCCTAAGACCAACACAACATATAAAAGCCACAAAGGGTCTATTAATGGCACTGACAAAAACTGTATGACTGACTTTCGCCAAGTTGCTCACAAGCCTCTTCTGCAATATGCTCACGACATGTGCTGGCTTTGATTGTAATCCCAAATCTGGAAGCTAGTGCTTTCCAGCTCTGCAGTGCCTCCTATTTCTGTTCCCTCCACACTACTGCAGGGTTAGAGAAACAGGGATTGCCTATGGCAGATGCAACGCAAGCACCACCTTTAACGTGGACAACTGGCAGTTAATGCAAAGCGAGATGCAAGCTATGCCAGATGGAGGAAAGTGTAGAGAAATCTTTTCTTCAGGCAAGAAAGGGACCGAAGAGATAGAAACAGGTTTGTATACACTGGCTGCTGCACTGCTGCCCAAGAGGATGCAAGAGCAACAAGCACTGACAGCTGGAAGTAGCCTGGGGGAAAAGAAGGGACGGGCAGACAGAAAGCGGTGTGCTCCAGGTGCCAAACAGCTCATGACAGCTCTGCTTCTGTTACAGACTGGCTGTACGAAGCCACGAGGCTTCCAATCTTTTCCCAGGCCCTGTAGCTGAAGTCCATTGACCTCCAGAAGTTCACAAAGCACAGCCAAAGCCACCACACTACCTGTCCCTGTCGCTCTTTTCTGCCACTTGCACAGTTCTTGCTCTCAGCAGCACCTGAAGCAAGAAGCTTCACAGGCAAACTGCACATCCTATGAAACATTTTTTTGATCAGCAGTGACTTACATACTCCTCAGCAAAATAAAATGTCATTTTTGCATCTCTGACAAGGGGCTGGGACAGGCTTCAAACTGGCTCTCCTGAATTCAGCAACCTAGCACAAAACTGGAGGGAAGGGGCAGCAACACCACTTTAAGTCTCTGCAGTGTATCTATGCAGCCCCGTGCTAACTGCAAGCAATTACATCCATTAGCCACACATCTCCTTCTTAGATAATGAATCTTTAGGCCAGGTGATTAAATAGTATTTTGGCAAGTTGGAGACTGTCTTCTCAGAAGTTTTCTTTACTTGACTCAAATTTACCAATCAATCAGTGTGTATATATATACACACATATATGTATATCATAATAAAGACATCATTTATATACACAATGTGTCAGAAATGACATCTTTTCATTCCAGTATTATGGGAAATATATACGCCTTGGAGGAAACACCTGATGGATCCATAAAGCAGGAGAGAGATGGAAAAGACAGCAGGAAACCCACTTTATCATAACAGCATCCACCTTGCCAAAGCCAAGCACATTCTGATTTAACAAACCATTCTTTAGTTAAGGGTTTCTTCTGCCACAAACTCTGCAAATTACATGATCCTTACAGAAATCGGATTTTCCTGAGAGACTCGTAAATCATTCTGTGCTGGACTCTGAGGAGCTTGAGGATGGGGACGCTAGAACTGATATGGTGTAGTACCCTTCAGAGAGACAGAAATAGTCTCTGGCTGAGCTACAGTTACTTACTACAGCTATTAGCAGGTTATCTGGGTCACAAATTGACTGTGCTGTGTGCACAGTTATCCATGTTTGCTCTCCGTGAGTCTTGAAAGAAAGCAGTTGCATTCACATGACGCTGTGCATTGCCATGTCTGTGTTACTGACATTTTTTTCTCTATCACATTCTCATTTAAGGTCCTTATCACTTACTTTGCACTGAGCAGAATATCAAAAGAGCACAGGACCCTGTTACCAAAGACCATACAAGTGGAGCTGACTTCTGAAAAAGAGCTAAGTACTTGGAACTTCGGACTCTTCTGAAAATGTTGTCCCAGTGGCTGAACGTTTGAAAACAGTTTCACAGTGTCAGGTGCATAAGCCACTGGTGTAATCAGTCTGTGCCCAATCCACAGATGAACTGAACAATGGCCCATCATTAAATTCAGAGAAAAATTTGGTCACTGGAAGTAACCTCAGTTCACAAGCTCATATATCATCCAAAACGGCAGTCAAGTCCAGTGTACCAGGCAAACTGAGAGCACTACAACGTGGTAAAACGCTTCCTTTTAGCCTCACCCCACAGCCATGACTTAATATAAACCAGTCACTCGTGTTTCCTTGAATCAAAATAAATAATGTAGCTCACAGCTACACTAAAAGATGGTCAGACACATCCAAGATGTTTCAAACTTCATTTGAGGACTAACATAAGTGATTAACAGTTGTCTATAGTATTAGAAGGCAGGGAGTGGAAGTCCTTTTATCTAATTGCTAGCTGCCAACAACTTCCTGCTGACAAGCTATCTTTAAGTTCTTTACAACATCTTTGCAAAGCCCTAAAGCTTTGTTGCATCCCTCACCTGCAGTCTCCTGACATTTGCTCTTCCACTCCTTGTCATGGGAGAACAGGGGCTAAAATGAGCCTTAACGTAGTACAAATCAAGGTCTCTGCTCATTTGGTTTGCCTTCTGTGCTCCAAGTACAGAAGAGGAGCAAACCCTCAGGAATCAAAGCTTATTTCTGTCTCCTAAATTTTGCAGAGAGAAATAAAGGGGTGGAAGTCTAATCACAAAGCACCTTGGGACAAGCAAGGCCTGGAAGAGTTGCACCACTGGACCTCAGCAACCTGCGCACAGGAAATCTGTGAGCAGAAGTCTCCAGCGAGAAGATACCCACGTGTACCTGGATGAAGCAGGCAGGGTGCTCCAGCAGCTGGATTTGGAAAGGCCCCAGCCCATCAGCACAACAGCCCTGACGTTGTTTCCCCGTCTCTGTACCACAGCCACGGGGATGATTTAACACTTGGCATGTGGGCTGCTCGCTTCACATCCCATTTGGGAATCCTCTTATTGTTTCTTGAATCGTTCCCAGATCTGCACATATGTTAACCTTCTCCTTTAGGGAGGAGCAGAGTTTCACACACATACAATGAAAATTGCCTGTGCCTGTGGAGGCTGCTACAAAGCCCCTTTCTCACTTCCAGGTCTGCACTATGAGAATATGGTGCTTATCTGGGCTTGGCTTATTTATCATCATGGATTATATCACTCCACTCAAATCACAATGCATCAAAGTATTTTCCCTACCTCACAAGGAACTAAGAGGCTTAATTAATTGACACAGAGGTATTATGCGTCATTGCAAAATGTTGTAATTTAGAGTATTCCACTCAATAATTAACAAATGTAACAGGCAACAAGTAAAACCAATCTTAAAAATGAGTAGTTAATTTTTTTTTTTTAATTACATACACTGAACCAAATCCGCCCCTAAGCAAAGCACATGTAATCCCAGTGAAGTCACTGTGGTTGTACAGAATTCACTAAAACAAAAATAGTCAGTAGTTATCATTTATATTGTAGCAATACTCAGTTTCCCCCCTTAGGTTTGGAGTTGTAAACACAAACAAAGGAAAACTAAGTTGAACTGAGAAAACAGAGCATAGAAACAACACTAGATTTACACAACACAGAAACAGAAAGGCTGAGTCCTAGTCTAACAGGCAGTGCCCTACACCACATTTTCAGATGGAGCCAAGATTCTCAAATAATTACAGAACTCCAAGTGATGGTACCTTAAGAACTCCTGATATCTGTGTGACAAAGTATGAGGAGCTAGCAATGCCTGAGAAATTCAGAACGCATAAGGATAACTGGACTGTCTGAACAGTTATCTACACAGGCTAGTGGGTCTACTTCACTAAAGAATCCTTGGAATTACATATATAAAAAAAAGTATCTTCTGCTTTTGTTATCTGGTCTCCATTTCCACATTCAGCCTCCACCCAAATCACCTCCCTCAGCTAACACGTTACCAAACGAGGACATATTGTTCAGCCATAGATATAAACCAGGTGTAATAACTCCAGCTCTTTTTCCAATTAACATAGCGCAGTTATTGTGGGGAACCTGGATTCTACTTCTACAGGCAGATCTCACGTGTCAGAGCTGGGAGCCATTGTTTCTGACAGAAAACAACAGCCCATTATTCATAGCATCCCTTGTGAAATCTTTGCTGAAGTCCCCTCTTCCCTTCCGAGGTCACAGGAGGGCTAGGTAAAATGCAGCTTCTTCTCCTTGGCTTGAGCGTGTGTGTGTGCATATTTTCGTTCTTTCACTGCTACTTGGGCTGGGCACGAGTTGGATTTTAAAAACTAAATCCTGATCCTGCTACCCACACACAGAATAGCGGCTTGCTTTGATTCCAGAAAGGCTGTTCAGAGAGTAAGACAGCAGACAGCTTGAGTAAGGGTGGCAAAATTCAGCTCCTAATTATTAGATTAAAGCCTTAAAACAGTTGTCATGTATGAAGGGACAAAGTGGAATTTGGCAAACAGGAAGGGAAAAAACAAATCTTCTCATAATGATAAATAATCTCTGAAGACAACCTTGTCATTTTTTGAGAGCATCTCAACAGTTTCCTCTTTTTATTTTTTTTGTCACTGCTTATCAAAATTTGCATGGCTAGTTAGTGGGTTAATTTAATTATGAGCAGCATTTATGAACAGCCTGATGAGGGATCTGCAGAGGGCAATAGAATCTGTTCTTGAATTATGAAATTGCACACACTACACATCTGGAAGCCGTCATGGGACAGATCGCTGCCTTGTAAATGCGTGTTGAGTGTTACAATATTTTACTAAGCACTCCCAATCTGTCAAGGTTTACAGGAGAGTAGAGACTGGGAACATTTGGGATCATTTGTGGCTTACAGCCATTAGCTACTTCCACCCACTTATTGTGACATTATTAATAGGAAAATAATCTAAAGAGCAGAAATTGGCTTAGTCAAGATCTTAGATAATAGGAGTGATATTCACTAAGGGCCAAAACCAGAGAGCCAGGACCCAGCTGAATAATATGCTATGCTGGATAGCACAGCCTTGGTTTTGGCTGAAATGGTAAATTTGTGCACACGTTGTTCCTTAGAGGACTTACCTGCAGACCTAGTCTAGCCTTATCATTTCAGGTCTGTGGCTCATGGCGACACTGCTCAAGAAATAACCAAAGCAGGAAATGCTATGGCAGCAGCACGATGTTGACCGTCGCTTATAAATTGCTCTCCCCAGCTATGGTTAGTGGTAAGGAGAGCGTTTTGCACCACACATGAGATAGAAGAGCTTACGCTTCATTAAACCATGGACAGGGTAACAAAAGCTATCTTCCAGAATAGAAGAATGTGAGCTGTACCTCAGTGTTATCCCTACTAAAGCTCCAGTTCACTGGCTGAAAACCAATGCCATCATACTTGCATGACATCCAGGGATGCTTGTGACTACTGTATTGGCATTGCCAAGGATAAGCAACATCCTAAATTCTTCTGGAGTCAAAAGACAGAAACCAGAATGGCCAATTAGCTACCAAGACCCAAGTCGTGTAGAAGTCCATTTCTGGCTAGGCACACAGAAATGGATTTCATCCCATGAAAAGCAATCCTCTGCTGAGAAAACCAGGACTTGGCCTGCAAAAGAAACTTTGCACCAAGTTTCTTCACCTGTTGGAGCCACAGCTCAACATGAAGATCTGGAAGACTTCTATCTCTGTGGAGCTTTTGGCTCCTTGTTAAGCCACTGCATACCTGTTTAATTCAAATTCCCATTCAATCATTAAATATGCTTTTTTCTTATGGGTCATTATGATGTGATTTATGGCATCAGTGTAATTGTCAGAATTACTGTGGGTAATTAAAGTATGAAATGCATGCTGCCAGAGGCTTCAGTCACTCTCAGCACCCTCATTAAAAATCAGGAGCTGACCAAATTATAGACTGGTTTGCACAAGTTCACAGGGAAAGCTAATTATGAAACTTCTCCTTATGCACTCAGAACACATACTATCGGTCATGCAAATTCTTTAAGTGATTATACTATTGTATAACGTGGAATTGGATTAGTACGTACAGGTGGGTGCAACTTCAGTTACCATAGGCAGTACAACTGTACCTCGCACGGTGAATGTAAGTCCCTAAAATTCTTATGCAAGCTTGATTACAGACGTGGGACAAGGGCCTGAGGAAGAGACAGAAGGTGTATTTTCAAATGAAGTACAGAAAAAGATTGAGGAATGCATGGAGAGGTAGAGGTTACAGAGGATAAGGCTCTCCGGTCTGTAATGGTATGCCTGAGAGAAACAAGGTCTATGAACAGAAGGAAAGAGCTTCAGAAAGAAGCTGGCATAAACTTTGGATTAGCTGGTTAAATTCATAAAGAATGGTGGCTGTCTACAAATCACTTGCAATTTAGGTTCCAAACAGTGAGCATGAATACAAACTGAAGAAAAATTCTATATACGAGAAAAGGTCTCAGCCCTTGCCCTTCTCTAGTATTCTGAATAATTTACTCTCCAGGAGAAAAGGAAAAAAAATAAAAAAAACTAGAGGCCTACATACAAAATTCAGTTGAAACTGAATCAAGAAGTAAATCACTGATGAAAGAGGGCTGTTAGAGTTAGTCACAACACCTCTGGTGACTTAAAGCCAAAAGGGAGTATGATTTTGCTTATTACAAGTTTTGTTAAAAAACATGTAACCCATCCTTCAATGCCAGCAAACAGACTTGGTTTTCATACAAAGAGACAACACAGCCTGTAGAAAACAAGTTTGGGCAGATTTTGCACACCATGGAAGCTAACTTCTGTGTCAAGCCTCCACTAAAATATCTGATCCATCATACTGATTCTCAAGTTGCGAGTTTCAGTGAAGATGAGAAAGACCTCATTGTTCCACGAGCAAGATTCAGCCAGCCCGCATTGACAGAACAATTTATTAGGGTGCTTAAAGATTCATTTAGACCAAGAAGAGTCATGTTCCAAAAATAATGCTGATTTATATTCTGTGTACCTGTGTAATATTCTGGGGGTTGGAGATTTGAAGAGAGAAACCTCGGGGGAAAGTATACCTGGATGATGTCTCCTACCTGAATTTTCTAACCCAGATAAACCTAACTGCAGGTGTATTTGTCAGCTCATCACATCTATCACTCCACCCAGCCTATAACCGTGACTATACAAGATTCCTCAGAAATACACAACAAAAATGGGACTTCCCAGCAGAACAAGAAGGTGGAATGCAAAATATTCTCTCTTCTTCCTAAAGGAGCTCCCTGCTTGACATCAGTTCACAAGCTTCCAGTGCCCAAAGTATCTGTCCATCTTCTTCCTCGTGCATCCCCAACTACAGAAATGCCATCTGTGTAGTTCAGGAGAGACTCTTTTTAGTATTCCACCCCTGAAGTGTTCGAGAGGCATCCACGTTTTTCCATGTTTCCATAAACCCTCTGAGGTTTGGCTATCACTGAAACACCCCCTCCACATCTTTCCCATTCTAGCAATAAAAGTAAATCCAAAGGAATGTGAAACTTGTCTAACATGTGAGGTTTTTTGCTATGCCAACAGACTGCTAAATTTTCCACAGAGCCCCCACCCTGTAGCGTAAATACCAGGTAGTGATCAAAAGCACAATGTGCCTGCTGACAAAAGGGATCTTGCTCACTGTAACAACACTTTCTCCACCTCTATCTATCTCCTTTTTCTTGAGAACACAGTTTTACACTTGTCCTTCATACAAATAACCCGAGGGTGGGAATTATTCAGAAGGCTCGTGTTTGACACCCCATCTGTTCATTTCTGACAGCGATATATAATGTAAGGCTATAAAAACTTGAAAAATAATGCAACATAAAAAGGGATTGACTCGGCTCCAAGAGGCCATAAACGGTAACAAATACCATTGTATGATTTATTTCATGCTGTAATCTTTACAGTAAGTCATCTTTCAGACATTTCCTTGTGACAGGTTTTAATAATATTAATGCCCAGAGCAATCCAAATCATCGCCAATAGACATATTTATCAAGCTGCCAATCCAAGTAAATGAAATTCTATAAGCAATAATGTAACATGTTTAAAGGAAGCTAATAAAACAAGTCAGGAGAGAAATATTACTGCAAAGTATTCTCTCTCTAATCCAGCCCTGGATTTTATACAGCCAAAATGCAAATCTTTCCCTCCATGATTTATCACTCCAAAAATACCAATGACCTTTTTGGGAGCTCTTGCACAGCCCTTCTCACACATTTATAAAGACTGTGATGCATTCTGCCAGATTAGCTGAGCTGGAGTGCTCAGCATTACTGCTTTGTTTTGCCCTGCCTTTGGACTGGGAAGTGATGGGTAGTATCAGAGTAGGATCTTAAGTCTTTAAGATTTATTAAAGACTGACAAGCCCTAACATAGGCTTGGCAACTCAGCAGGTATTTATTAGCAATTATCCAGGCACTAGATAAATTACAATTAAGAGGGAGCTAAAACTTGGTCTTTAACCTGGTTTCCCCTTTAATCTAATTCAGTTATTAATCCTTTGCTTGGCTGAAGTGACTCCATACCAGGACAAAAGGGAAGAAACCCTTGCAGAGTTGTGTACACACAGACTCTTGCTCACAAACATTCTTTTATGCCTCACTAGAAACTTAGCAGGAATGAAAAACAAGAGTCAACAATTCAGCAAAACATACACCATTAAATTTGTCATGCCTTAGGCAAGAATGTGTGGAAAACCATGACTAGTAAAGCAAGTGTATCGATGCAGGGCCTCAGAAGTGCTTGAGGAATCCTAACTGGTCTTTATGAATTCAATTCTGGCCAAGCTTCATGGTTCTTAGGTTTTGTTTTCGCTTTTGTTTTGGTTGGGGGGGGTATTGGTTTGTGACTTTTTTTTTTTAATGACACTAATTAAGTTCTTTCTTGGGATATAAAGATCTGCTTATTTTCAATGAGGGAAAAAAAAAGAATGTATGAGCCTAATGTGTGCAGTACAAAGGAAAATATCTTTCATTAGAATCGTCTAGAACAGCAGAAATATTGGCAAGACCTGAACAAAATGTGTTTCAAGTCTTAGAATAGGCCACATGCAATTCTCTCCCACTATACTCCACATTTCCCCAAATTATGGTTTAAATTTCTCATTGATTAGCCAATATGCAAACCTTGTCTCAACCTTAGGTGCCAGATTCCAATTTTTTAAACAGAAATTAAGTATTTAGCTGGCTAAATACTCCAACACACAGATGTTTTCAAAGGAGCCCATAACGAGGCAAGATGGTAAGTACCCAAGTCACTCTGCAAGCACTGCCTGCTGCACACAGTGGAAACAATCCCCACTGTATATCCGGACACCTCAGGAAATGAGACTTGTCTTAAAGTGCCTATCCTCCCTGGATCAGATTACAGTTTGCCATCCTAAATCAAACAGAGCAGAGATTTCAACCTGGAGCTCCCCTTGGCCACTGTCCTAACTATTCTAATTTGGATAGAAAAGGTCAGTGTTAGCTTTTCTATTAGCAGAACACCCCAGGTGGAAAACCTCAGCTTAATCTTAAAATGGGCAATTGTATCCAATTCTATTTTTGGTTTAAATAATAATAAAAATTTATTTGAGGTTGATTTGAGAACTCTAACATTACGAAGAGTCAGCCCCAAACAGCTGTATTTCGCATTGTGAGGATTCCTCTATGACTTTCAATACCTGATTTCACCCTTTCTTCCTTCGCTTTGCTGCTCTTTAAGGCACAAACTCCTTTTACCATGTGCATATACAGCATCCAGCCTAACAGGGTTCCAGTCCCAGTAGAAGCCTCAAGGCACAGCTATAATACAAATAATAAATACTGCAACTAATAACAACAGTATGGTAAAATGCCCTCCCAAGGGAGGCACTGGAAGACCAGTCCCTGGTGTCATTTAAAACTAAACACCAGAAAACATACCTGCTGTGACTGGAGAGAATATAGTGTCTTTTTGATATGGCGATGAGGGAGAATCTTGATGGGGATGGGAACAATTATTTATCTGCACATTTGGCCATTTCTTTAGGGGATTTCAGAATATCTCTTAGTAGCATTTTTGTTCCTCACTGCTAAGCAGCAGCAGCGATCTCAGGAAAAATAAATAAATAAGAACTGCATAATCCCCAAGGTGTAATCCCAGAGTATGGAAACTCACTTCACTTAAATACCTCCCTCTGGCATAATTGACTTTTCATGCGCATGTTAATAATGGTATTTCAGCAGGTTGTGAGGGCTTGTTCTTCTCCCCCTTCCCTCCCCCCTTTTGGTAAATTATGTTATTGGGCATGAGGAGGGGGAGGGCCACATTATAAATCTAATTATGTTTTCATTTATATTTAACAAGTCAGCACACCCTGCTAGTATGTGTGTATGTATTTACCATGCAGTCCCAATATTTACAGCTGACCTAATTGGCTGTAGGACAGCCGCACCGAGCAACATTTTATTGTCCTGATACCATGTATGTGCTGGGGACAGCTGCTAAGATGCAAAGCTCTCCAGAGGACACCTTACAGTCCTTACCATACTGACATTTGCCTTTGCTGCTGAAGTGCAAGATAGGATTTTGCAGGGAGGGCAGATATTATTGAGTCTCTTCATTTCTACAGTGGCTGCAAATTGCTCACAAGCAGAAACAAGGCAAGAAATACTGGTTTGTGCATCTTTTCCCCTACTAGGTTGCTGTTTACTCCCTGCAAATTCTAGTATGACACTGTTTGCCAATATGTCCTGTCACCCTCTCTAGTGGATGTTTGGAAGAGTGTAACAGCTTGCTATTACCGACAGCTCAGTTTCAGACCATGATACCCTTCCTTATGCTGTACTATAGCAGCTCAGGTTATGAGGAGTCCCGGTGCAAGTCAACTGGACTGCTCAGCAAATTAAGTACACTGTAGCTAAAAATGCTGCAATTCACACCTTGGCTTAGACAGTAGATGACCATGCTCTGCCACCAGTTTGCGAACCCTGCTGAGAAATAGGATTTCTCCAGCCAGGAAGAATTTAGATGGCCTAGAAAGGACTCCTCTAACACGCATTACTGATGCTAGAGAAAAAGGCTGTAAGGTGAGATTTCTCTTGGACTGCCAACTGGCTTTACAGCAAACAGATTTTAGGGTATACCACAATTTGTTACTGTCCCATTTTGCTGCCAACACCATGCTGCAATTAAGCACCTGAGGAATGAGCAAAACTCTATGTTGGCTATTCATGTTCCTACCCCCAGCTGCTCTTGCCTCCATTCTGCCCTCTCAGAAGCATCACAATAAAATGTGCTCATGATTCCACTGCTCAGTGAAGGTATTATTTGGCTTGCTACAAGGCAGTAACCACTTTCATGAGGTGTACCAATTCTTCCCTTCACCTTTCCCTTGTACCTTCACACTGGTATCAGTTCACAGCATCTCATATATGCTTACAGGCTTCGAGCCTGCAGGAGAGTATGAGCTGATGGGCTGAGGATTTGGATGCATAGACATAAGTTGTGCTTTCTAGACAGTTCAATTAATCAAGACAGGGGGAAGCCATAAACCATCCCCTTCAACCACTAACAATAGCAGAAGAATTAGAAAACAGGCTGCTCCCGCTTTCCACACAAATTCTCAATAAGAAAGTCCAGGAAATGCCTGCTCAGCACACACAGAGCTTTACATTTCTTACCCATCAACAAATCTCTGAGGTGGAAGGACACTAAGGGACCTTGACTTTGCAGGTTCTCCATCCGAAACAAGCGATTCTCTATGGAATTTCAGTTTCTCTGAAACAAAGGCAATGAAACAAAATTGGTTTCCTTTTGTACAGCCCTCAGTTGTATTTAGATTGTCTGCAAATGGCTACTATACCATTTGAGGATTTTGCGGAGGCTTCAGAAATGCTAGAAGAAGGAGCTCTGAATTGGTTATTCATACAACTGCTCAGAAATACAGCACAGTGTTATAAAATAGCAATTCTATCTAGTATGCATAAAACAGTCTTAAACATGGCGAACGCTACATACTTAATGCACCATTTCATTCCAAAGGGGGCTCCTTTTCTTTGTGAGGCTCTTTCGTTGGAATCCAGAAGCTGAAATTCACCCAAAACTGCTGCATTTTTCCCCAAACAGTGAAGGAAACCTTTGTCACCTCTTCAGGTGGAGGAGTGGATGAAGGAAGCACACCCTCACCACAGCCAACACACACTTGTGTGACCCCTAAGACCTTTGTTCGCTCATTTTGCATGGGAAAGAATCACATCTTACATGAGAAAAGGGGGTCCCAGGGCCAGCCCTGAAGGGAAAGGGTGTGGGTTTCTGGGCCAGTCCCATTGGGAGGGGGAAGTCCAAGGTGCAGGCGGGTTCTGGGCCTGGGCCTGTCCCCTAAAGGGTGGTGGAAGGGGACCCTCGTCCTGCATGGGAGGAATGCTCTAATGCTCTGTGAAAACATGTCTCTCCATGCAAGGAAAAAAGCCAGAGGGTAGGCAGAGTTTGTCATCGGTACTTGTACTGTCCTCGTATTTGTCATAAGTGACTTGAAATTATTTATTACTTTATTCTCATATTATCCCTGACAGTCAAACCAGTTTTAGCTGCCTCACCTTCCCATCAGGAAACCAAAATTCAGAAAGGCTAAGTAGCCTAAAGTCCCAGATTGAATCTGAGGAAAGGGATCAAGAAAATGAGCTTAAGCTTCCCAAATCCTAAAGTAGCAATTTAACAGCTGGAACATCTTTTCTCTGACATTTGATCTAGTCCTTTCTGGGCCATAATCAGAGGTCATGGGCCATTAAGCCCAGCATTATAACACCAGGCAGTGATTTGAGGATGTACAGCAGCACCCTCTGAGATTTTTAAGCACACCAGAGCCTACCTGCATCTCCTGCTTTTCACAGTGATGTAGCAGGTTCAGGATGCATGACATTATTCCCCACACTCCCCTGGTCTGTATCTTTGTTGCTAATCTGCATTCCTCCCCTTATCAGCATTTGACAGGAGGCACAGCAAAGCTCTCCATGTCACATGTGTCCAAACATGTCCAACGCATACAGATGGGGAAGAAAAGGTTGGACTGCAAGAACATTCAGACACACGTATCTCTTTATCTCACAAACTGACAGGTGAACCTTCTCACATCCCCTTAACTTCCTGGTTAGGCTGCAAGTATTGCCAAACCATACCAACCCAGATGGAGCAGCTAGTGATTCTAAACATACCCCTGGCAGACAAAGGGACATCTCTCTGAATAGGTGATTTGTCAACCTTAAGCTGTAATTGCTCTACACAGGTGTGCTAAAAGCAGGTGCATTTAGCCTTGGTAACAGGATAGCTCTTTCTACAGCTCTGTGTTCAATGAGGTGGGAGGTGGATGGCTAAAGAGGGAGCTCCGAGAACGCCACACGCCACTCAATCACTCCCTCTAGGTCAAGCTTAATGAAGTATCGTAAGCCAAGTCAGAGAATGAAAATTCATAACTGCCTGTCTTACACAGGCACTAATAAGTAACTGAGAAAATGCTCTGACAGTCTTCTAAATGAGATACTTGGCCACCTCTGTAGAGCTAGGCTCAGTCCTAGTCTTTACCACAGATGTTCCGGGTTAACGTGAGCTACCTGTGCAGAGCCTGACTGCCCAGAGCAGCTCTGAGGTGCTGCAGAGATGCAGACCAGCGAGAAAAGCCCTCATTTACTTCCATTGCCCAACCAGGTCATGAAGGGGAGTGGGGTGTCATTGTCTCACGAAGCTTTATGGCCAATTAATACATATCTGGTGATTAAAAAAAAAAAAAAGTAGCAATAATAATAGCTTTTGGTTAAATTTTGATGATAAAAGAAAAAAAAGCCTTTAACTTACTGCCTTCTAGTAAGCCATTTATACTTCTGTTAAAATGGCAACAGCAGCTCCTTTGACTAAAGTTCAGAATCTGAAGCGCCTGTATTAGTTTTGTGATCCATGACAACGAACTTCACCTTCACCAACTAAATCTCCCTATTTCCATTGCAGGTACGGGGGGCATACTCATCTGCACTAGCTGGCGGTCTTCTCCATCCAATCTCCCTTATTTCCCTTCATCTCACAGTGAGCCTGGAGGCAGCCAGAACACCTAGTACCACTTAAACTACATTATATGGAGAGGGGAGGAATGAACTAAAGTGCCTATAGTTAAGCTCCAATACATCCTAGGGGAAACTGATGGCAAGTTCTTATGGCTGACAAAGCTCCTGATCTACCTCAGGCAACCACTCTCTCTTCTGCATATCTGGTGCAGAACTGCAGGTTTGCAAACAAGTGCTTTTTATTAATACACATTTATACTGAAATGCAATCTTGTCCTATTAAAAATCTAAGATTACCTAGGAAACCAGAAGAAAACCAACTAGGTAGAGAGCTGCCACAGTGTCAATGTCTTTCTATTCATCTGAGATCGACTTTCACTAAGATGTCTTTGCCACTTATAGAAGTCCCTTTTCTGGGAGGTAGCTGGCTTTCAGGGACCTTCGTTGCATCTATGTTGATAAGTGTATGGGACTGAAAATGGGCTCTAGCTTCCCTTTCTACATGACATTACTACATGGAGCCCTCCAGGTGTCAGTATGTTTGTGCTTGTTCACTCAGCCTGGTTGAGCACAGTGTGAATAAGTTTTGCCTTTATCTCAACCATCTGCAGTTCACAGGCATGTTTTGTAATGGGGCTCGGCTGCCATCTGCTGTTTAAATGATTTGCAAGTGTTTGAAATAAGCAGGCATGCATGTGCATATCTGTATTTAATGGAAAGCTCCTTCTCAACTCTTTAAAGCAAAACACCATCTCCACGGAGGGGAGACACTAGCAGAGAAGTTCACAGGTGCGTAGAAACAACGTGCACTTTGGCCTTAAATGCTTAACAAAAACGTGGCAAGCTTCACTTCAGTGCAGTTAGACATATCCAAGAGTCTAAGTTTTCTGTCTCAACAGAAAAACTAATAACAAACAAAACCCAAGAAACTCTTTGAAAATGGAGTTTGAGGTGAATAAGTAGTACGTTGCTCTGCTTTGGTTTAACATTATCGTGATCGATCTGTTCTCTCCATTCAGCTAAGTTTTGCAGTCCGCATAGCAAACACCATTAAATGTTGCCGTATACCTTGTACAACCTCCAAAATGCTTTTCTGACTTCATGTTTAATATTTCTTATTCTCATGACGACAGAGACCTAGACATTTGCTCAGGAAATCCTGACCAAGAATCTAGTACAAACTGGACACAAAAATCTTCTTTTGTCCAGCTGTTCCTTTTGCTTCAATTATACATATGCTACAGTAATAAGACATTTGCTTCCATCTCCGCAGTTAAAAACAGCATTCTGTGATAAACCTGCTAATAAGTACAGTGAAAATCTTGAACAAGGTATATATTGTCCTACTCGTGTTTAGCAAAGAAGCTTTGATTCCTAAAGAAAAGCAAAAAGAAGTCTTTAAAGTACAATCATAATCCATAAGATTTATTAGTTCCACCAGAAAGATCCCTATTTTATCAGATAAGGGCTGTGTTCCAACCTATTCTTATTATCAATATCCTTAACTATGACAAATGCTTAATAAATATACAATTATCAGATATTGATTCAGCTTTTTTTTTTTTTTTTTAAATGAGAAACAGATTTTAAAAAAATTTACCTGAGAAAGGTTTTGTGTGAAGTCTGCTTTTACACTGACATTTTCTAATCTGCTCTGGATCCTGTATATCACTATGACAGGCTTTACAATAAAACTGTGCCCTAGAAAACAAAAGCTAGTTAGGTAGATGCGAATTATGTTTAACTGATCAAGCAGTAAATGCACTTTTCTGCTCTTGGAAGTTTTTCTGTTCTAGACTTTTTTTTCCCCTCAACAAAACAGTAATAGGGAATCTTACCTTCTGACTTCTGCAAGGGAATGAGCAATAAAAAAGCCTATTGTATTCCGATGAAGTTTTATCTGTCCAGATGGATTGATCAGGATAGTGCTGTATTGGGAAAAGATCAAAAAGAGTAATTACAGTTTGTCTATCAGGTGACATTTTTCACCTGTGTTGCAAGAATTCAACTAGATGATCATAGCAGTTCCCTCCCACCTCAAAATTTTACATTAATCCCCTTTTGTTATAACTTTTATGACCTATGAGAAACACATGAGACATGAAAAAGTTAACAGATGCATTTTCAGTGGCATAAAGATAATTAATTTTCCATGGAAACAGCTGAGGGAGCGGTGGAAGAGCAGGAATTCAAACCAAACAAATCACCTTTTGTTAGGATTTTTTCAGTTTATTCAACTCAAGAGATTCCTGATCGGGGATTTTTTTTTTTTTAAATTAATGTTTTAATTAGTTTGCTAAATTTTAAACTTCATAAAACAGGTACCTTCATTTCCACCACATAATTTTGAAAACTAGTGTAATGAAACCATTAACAGTCTACTGCAGCCTGAAGGGGCCAGGTACTTCCATTTCTCTCTGGAGTCACTGAAAATCCTAAATAGTCATAGTTAATATACAAGTTCAGTGCAACTGAAGCTACAAGGATGTGCAGGGTTTGATGCATCTGCTCTAGTGCTGAACATGCAAGGTATAAAAAGGGGAGGAAACTTTATTTCCTAATGCATCCGCCTTCTACATCCAGGGTGAATATCCCTGCTGGGCTGCTGTAAACACATCTACATTGAATCCCCTGCAACACCATTAAATCTACCAGTCTTCCCTACGCAGACCACTCAAGGTAACCAGCTCATTCCAAATTCCTATTGTTTTCAACCCAGTTTTAATGAATACTGGCAGTGTGAATGGAATAGGGAAAGATGACCAGGTTGTTAACAGTTTCCTTTCCTGTGAAGTCCTATACTCAGCTCCTCCAGATTAATGGCTCAGAGGACAAACAAAATATGAATTACGAGAACTATGAAACACTACAGTTATTATTATAGATATTGTAGCAACATATAGGGGTCCCTGTTTTAGAAGGAGCATCTCTTCTGTGCCAACCGTTGTGTAAAGAAAACAAAAATACAGTCTCTATCTCAAAGAGCATGCAGTTTCCTTTTCTCTTTTGCTTTCTCTTTGCATCTTTCTATTATCATCCAGACAATGTATGAACTCAAAGAACAATAGATTGAGTAGTGGCCTGTTTTCCATTAGTGCTAAGCAACTACAACATGCACAGACTTCTTTCAGGGTAGGGTTCATTCAGCACTTCCAGAAGAGAGCCTCTACGTATTCCTCACAGCAGTGTTTCCCTACACTCCTTTGTTTTCAGAGTTTCTATTCTACAGTTTTGGTTAAGACAGCCATTTCCTTTATAGAAGTGGAAAGAGTAATAATTGCACTCAATAGCCTGCATTTTCTGGATGATTTCTCAAGCTTTTTAAAGATCTATGGCACTCATTTATTCCCCTTTCTGAACTAGTTCCAGCTTCCCCATTAGGATGTCTTGTATTTCATCATTAGAACAGACAGAGAGTGTTATCTGGCCCAGGACCAGATCAGCTTCAGACAGCAAAAGCTCTGCTGCCAGCATTGACAAATTATCCCTTTATGACAATGCTTTATAGCATTTAGGAGCTAAACTCATGTGGCTAAAAAAGAGAGAGAGAGAGAGAGAGAGAGAGAGAGAGAGAGAGAGAAGGTGTTTCCATTACCAATGAAAATAAACATGCTTGATTTGCCCCAAATCAAAGCGAGATCTATGCTGCCTTTCTGTGGAATGGAAGGTGAGAATGGTATCCCATCCTCCCTCTCTTGCTTGATTTATCTGTGAGAAGAAAGGAGGCAGACAAGATTGTTGTATATGGTAAAATTCACCCTGGCACTTAAGCAACCAGGAATGACACCTTGATTCTGTCTCTTAAATACTGTGCACAGGAAAATAAGAGGCGTATAAAATCTGCGCAGATCTGGGGGCAAATCTGAGTTCTTTGGAAATCATTAGTTCGGAATTAATTGACTTCTTACTAGAAGAGAAGTCTCCCAGACAATTACCTCTCTCCTCGACTGCCAAATTTGAGTTCAATTCCCAACAGGACAAGGTTCAGTTTTACAAAGCACAACCTGGGGAAAGAGAGCAAGTCATAGTATTTTGTCTGTACTGTGGAAAGACACATCTGGAAGGAAATAACAGAAAAATGTCCACATCTGTACCACATACCGACAAACCTCTATAAAAGTCATGTCTGCAAAATCGTTGGAGAGCTGGAAAGTCATTACTTTGTAGTCTTTGTCTCCCAGAAGCATCTTGTCCTTCAGATATTTTCTCTTTGTCTAAAAGAATCAACCATAAAGATGATATATTTATTCAAAGGCAAAGCAAGTAGGATGTGTAACCTAACACTGGGACAATGCTCTAACACCAGACAATATTAGTTACTGGAAGCAGAATGACGTCAGCTATATGTTGTCAGAGACAATATCAGAGTTAATAAACAGCAGGCCAGGGAGAGTCTCAACTCTCCCGGACAATTCCAACTTACTCTCATTGAAGAACAGGTGTCATTACTGCAAACAAATTAAGTTACAGGGAAATTTTATGACTGCAAAGTATTGGGAGTCATTATTTGAGGAAAGTTAGGCCTTAACTGCAGTAAGATTAACCTGTCTCCCTAGTTATTCTGGTCTTGTGTTAAGTTTTACCAATCTTAAATACAGGAGAGGTGTGATTTATTGTTGAACAGTGATGGCCCACTCCAGTATAAGCACTTTTTGGGGGTGTGGGTGTTATTTTTTGTTGTTGTTAGTTTGGTTTGGTTGTTTTGTTTTGTTTTGTTTTTTTGGCGGGGGGGGTTGGTTGGTTGGTTTTATGGTTAGCTGTGTGACTAACGAAGGGTTGTTTGCATCAAGGTAGTTGGAGCAGCAAAACATTCTGCTGCTTACAGCTCCTTCAGGTTTTATATTGCTACTCTACCTCACAGTATACACCATTCTTTTGGCATATGAATGCCTTCCACATAAAACTTAATAGGCTGTTAAAAATGTGTTAAAAAGTTTTGCTTTCCAAACAAAAAATATTTAACGGATTTTTTAATTGAAAAAAGCCTCACGTCAAAAATTTAAAAATTTGCTGAGCTTTCATAGTATGCTTTAAAAAAAACTTAAAATATCAGTTTTGCTAGCTTTGTCATGTCTCAGTGAAACATTTGGACTTGAATGAAACAACGTGCCTATGAATAAACGCTTTGTCTACAAAGCAGCCCTAGTTTTACATGAAACTTCTGTATTTATTTCACTTGACATCTATATAGTTTGCCTAAATCAATTTTGTGAATTAACAGTCCCTGAATATAGAAATCAATTTTGTGTGTGTGTGTGTGCTGGAGATTAATGTGAAGTATCACATATAGCCACTAGGTGATAGCAAAAGCATGTCCACTGCAGGACTAGCAAACCTGAGACTTGTTCAGGCAACTTCATGCTCAACAGTCCTCTCTTTTTATGTTTTTATTACATCTTCTAGTATTGATGTGAAAATTTCTGAGCAACTTTTGTGTACTGTAAATTAATATACTGTTTATCAATTTTGTATTGTAGTAGGTAATGAAGAGGAAAGACAGGTGAAAGGAGGATAAATATGGATCACCTCCCTTGCAGACAGATGACAGAATTTAATTGTCAGTTAAGTTTCTGTTAAAGTCTGTGTTGAGACCCTAAGCAAGACTGAAGCAAATCAAAAACCTCTGACTGTTCTTGTGTAAATTACCTCATAAGAACCAACCAAAGAAATTGTTAAGCTAAAACGATACTGAAGAAAGGCATCCTATTAACTGGAAAGTGTATGCTGGACTGTTTTTTCAGCCCATTTTTGGGGGCGTCAAGCAGAAGTGATTCTGATGAAGTGCTTTAAGCAGAGATTCAAATTACAAATGCCACACATAGGAATCATTTGCAGAAGCCAGAGAAGCTAACAGACTCCATACTGTGCAGTAACCAAAACTGATTTACTGGGTTCTCTCAGAGGCAGTGGAGCACTAGCACCACATTACTGCTTTTGAACCTATAGCAATAGGCAAGGTGCTTCCATACATTACCTAAATATAGCAGCATGGCTTGCTATGCAACGTTCTTTGCCTCGGCACCTATTTGCATGCTCAATTGTAAATATATCGTTAGGCTCTTTTGCTTCAGCATGGTCTAAAGCATTCCTTTCACCTCTTGTGCCGAATTCAAGTATCATATTAGAAATAGTTTGTTAGGTTTTCTTGCCTTCTGTGCCAAGCTAAATCCCAGCACGATCAGATAAGTCTCAAAAGTCCCTGCTGCAGTTTCTACTGGAGAGTCAGGCACATATTTCAGAGAAGATCCCACTGGACTATATTTACATTATTTAGACAAGTGAAGGACGTACCTCAGTGTTCTCCTTCCGAATGAACAAACTGGTTAGGAGAGTAGACAAGCCAGGAACTAGGCAGCTTTGTGCTATAAAGCCTAACTTCAGTTCAGCAAAACAGATGATACTGTCTCCCCTCCTCCAGTCCCAGCTGGGTATGTTCGGCAGGTGAACCTGTTTCAGAGTAGGAAAGTGATAACAGTGCAGCACAGAGATAGGCAGGGCCACAGTGTTCATGTAAAATGATGATTCTCGTCTTTCTTACCTTCATCATTCTATTTTTTTTTATTTATTTTTAAATCTGCACTGGAATACACTAATAGATAGCTAAGTGGATTTCTGAGTTTGAGGTTCTTTTTGTTTTGTTTTTCCTTTAAATGTTGAATATGCTTTTGCTGACAATTTTGACAAAAACAAAAGGTTGTTATTTATTTTTAGTAATGTTAAAAGATATTCTAGCTACATTAGTACCTGGATGAGTAAGAGACACTGGATAAAACCTCTGTCTTTTACAAAATAAGGATCTTTGATTCCAAAAAGGCCAGCATTTCAACTGTGACAACCCCCTTGAGACAGACAGACAGACAGACAATTGTGATACCTTGTTGCGAGACTGAATTATCTGTAAAATGACTCTGGTGTTGGGGTAGTGATTCTTGATTGACAGCACTCTGTATAAAAGATATAATTTCTGATTAAAATGATTGGTTCTGGCTAAGGTCCCTCATTTTTCAAGTCCAGCTAGCTTACTCTGGCAGACAGCAATTTGAGAGCAGTAACAAAGAATGGCATATGACCCAAGCCTGTATCCAGGGTCCTCTACATTTTAAGCATATCCAAGTCCGCTATTTGGAGAGGAAAGCAGTCACTATCAAAAGATAAGATAATAGCATATGGCTTGGATATAGGGTGAAGAACTGTACCTGTACCCCACTAGAATTCCAGAGCTGAGAGAAACAATAATTACTTGCTTTGCAAATTCCACCTGTAAATTCTATTCATAAACTACAGTTACAAATTCCACCTGTAAATTCCATTTATTCCTCTGATTTGGGGGGAGAATACTATGCCAATTAAGCCATCACGTTCACATAATCCAGCAATACTAAGAGAGTCCCCAGTTCAAGTCTGACCAGTACAAAAATGCTCAGAATATGAGACCTGACAGCCAAGCTGCACCAGACGGTAGTGCATAACTCTCTCCAGTGTAAAGCAGAGAGACTCCTCAACTGCTGATGGTCAGGACAGTAAAGAAAATAATTACACTGTATTTAGCAACATTATATTCTGGAGAGGGTTGCAAGGCTGCGCAGCTGCTACCTGTCTCAGTCCTCCAAAGCATCTGATAAAATCATAGCAGAAAGCAGTCAGTTGGCTTTCACAGTTCTCCTGAAAGAAAAAACGTGACAGGACAAACATGCTCCCCTGCCAGCTGCACTATCAGTGTCACTGTTAATATCAATCAGATAGAGAATGAAAGCACTGGAGTATCTCATCCTACCTCATGATATTGAAAGTATCTTCAGTATAGGGTTGTGGAGAGCAAACATCTGCTAGAATGAGACAGGCATTTGCAGACTCCATCTGTATCCCAGGAGAAGAAGTTAAATCTGGGTTTAATCCCATATGAAGTACAACAATCTCTTGCAGTGAGCTGATTTAGTGGCATGTGTCTTTAGTTAAAAACTTGCATAAGGTCATGACGATCCTATTACTTTGGAGTTGTACACATGCCTGAATGTTTCAGCAATGACACAGCTCCAATCAAACAGAGTACGTTAATTCATATTTCTATTTTCAAAGTGCTAGAACACACGAAATGTATGGTTTCTTGAGCTAACATCTTCCTAGAAGAGGTTACAAAAAACAGGCAGCGGTGCTATAATCTTTCCCCAGTGAAGTCCAGCCAAAGCACTTTTCAAGGGTTAATATTTGGTCAGGTCAGAAGAGCTCTGTCTCTGCCATCTAATTAATATTTGGGCTATACAGTTAAGTTGTTAACAAAAAAATAGTTTTATTTATGGTATAGTTTTTATAGTCTTCTGGGAACTGGATGGAGATCTACCAAAGTATTTCAAATAGGATATTAACAAGTAGAAACCACAACAGAGTTAAAGCCAGTGGTGTTTTTTTTGTTATTTTGTTTTTCCTTTAATCCAGGTCCATTCCTTGTGCTGCTATTGGAATATTTTACTGAGTCTTGAGTATATCAAGACACGAGGTCTCTTCTTTCCTGGATGTTCATGAATGAGACTCAAACACTATGCATGCTTGAAAGAAAGGTAACTAAGGGCTATTCCAATAATTTAAATACTATTTCCAGAAATGCTGCTCCCCACAATATTGCTCTTTTAAAACCAGTTGATAAGTCTTTGCCCTCTATTTTTCCTGCTTTGTTGCTTGAAAAATTTATAGTCTGAAAAGTCTGTTATGCCTGACTTCTGCATTTTCAGTTCCCATGAGTGTTACGCTGTTATGCAAAAGGTACCACTAAAACAAGTGGAGCTGCTTGAAGTGTAAATCACAACATGAAGTAAATGCAGCTGGAGAATCCTTTCATAAGGCACATGATTTTCACAAGATTGATTTATCTACAGAAAGGTTAAAAGATTAAGAATTTCATACCCCAACTCTCTTCAGATCTCCAGAGTTTAGTGCAGAGCCATAAAAGAAAGTTGTGTAGGCCGAATAACATTTGAACACAGCTTCCAGCTCAAGACTAGGAAGAGACCTATTTAGTATAAACAACAACAAGAAAAAAAAAATCCATCAATCTCTCATAATTATATTCTCTGCAATTCTCCACTTCTCAGAGAAGCTATTTGGCATAACTACTTACTGCTTAAAAAAGAGCTACAGGGATTTTGGCAGCTCAGCTAAAGTACATAGTTTAGATTTTAATGAAAACAAGCTTTTGTAACACTTAACAGTCATGGAAATGTTTCCTGGATTTTTCCTGTCTTCTGCTATTGTCATTAATTTTTCATGAGTGTCATTCCACAACCATTCATGCAACTGTAATTTTACAGCTCACTGTTACTCCACAAGAGTCAGGAAATGACACTTCCTAGGGTTTAATTCTGCATTCCCTGTTCAAATGAAACTGCTGAACTTCAACTTTCCCTCCAACTCAAGTGTTATTTTCCTATTCAATGTACACAAACTGTATTTCACCCAGTAACTTCTGTAACATTCTCTTCTACAATGTATTGTAAAACTCACAAAGATACTTGTACATCTGTCTCAGTAATGAAACATGCGCTGTAGGAAGGTACGGGTACTGCTGATTTAAAGAGAGGAAAAATCTGCCCATTCTCTAGGCGGTTTGTTTCAGTGATTATTAATCACTTTTCACTTTTGAAAATGCATGCCTTTTTTCGTACTTGAGTTTGCTCAACTTTGAACTCTAATCATTAGTTTTTATTATGTCTATCTCTTCTAGATTAAAGAAGATTTTTATACTGGCTGTGAAGCTACTTAGGCACTTAATCAAACCAATTCCCTATCTATTTTCCATTACACTAAACGGACTGAGCTCTACATCTCTTCCTCTAAAGCACTTTTTCCTGTCTTTGAACCATTCCTGTACTTCATTTCCATGCATCCTCAATTCAACAGCTCTCTCAAAATGTCACAGTATTTTGGAAGAGATGCCTATAATATTCTACTCAGCTCTTGCCCCACCTCCACTGCATTCCAGGGTAAAATCCTGTTTGTGTTCCCAGCAATCACCTCCCTCTGCAGCTTCTGCATTCAGAAACATGTTTAATAGCTTCAGCTAGGTAGAAGGGGTTCTGACAGGAGATCGTTTGTTTAGATGCCTGATGTATTTGGCACAGGAAAGTGGTTTCACTTTCCTTCCTTTGCCATACACTGGTGTGACCAAGTAGAAGTTACAAATTGTCTCCTTCCCAAGACGAAAAAGTGTGCTAGAAATTAAGACAGATGTCAATTATTTGATTGCCAGATTTGACAAGACTTAAAGTTGGCTTTATCTGGCAATGCTAGCTTACTACACAATTTACAGGGAAACATACCTTTTTTTTTTTTTTTTGAAATTGATCACAACAGAAAACATTTTATCACTAACATCCCAGCATGAAAGCTTCATTGCTCTAATTTGTTTTGTAACTCTCATTAATCAGGTACATAACATTGCTTTACTTTCAGACCTCCTGCATTTCCCCTAAGTGTTCAGAAAATCAAAGTGAAGCATCTCAGAGAAATAAGAATACTTACTCTCCCAGAAAAAGGATTTCTGTGCAAACGTTTCCCTTGTCCTGAAGCAAAAAGTCTTGTAGGAAAGTAGTTACGCTCTCCAGAGTGATATTACCACAGACAACGATATAGCTACAGGAAGAGATCAAGTAAGATTTGACACTTTGAGAATAGCAGAGTGTTGTTGCAAATCTGACATTGTATGACACAATCTGCTTGTAGTATATTAAACCTAGCAATGCAGAAGCTAGTTTGTATCTTTGGTTTGATGGAAATTTCACCCATCATGGATATGTACTTCAGGAGTTATTTTGGAAAGGAAGAGAAACTGTGTTAGGAGAGAAGTGAATGGCAGAGATTCCCAGAGTAAAGACTCACAGAAAGAACTTGAAGATCTCTGAAAAATCATACCTAATCTGTCTGGTTCTATGAGTGGTGGAGGAGGAAAAAAAAAAAAA